>VZRX01011849.1:0-22708 GCA_013398075.1 Notiomystis cincta
AATATTTTATATATATATGCAAATATATACTTTTTACAGAGATACAAGTCTTGTGAAATTGTATGGATAGGACAAAGAAAAATGTGCACAAGCGGGATGAGAGATGAGTGTAATAATAGGAAGATAAATGTGTAATTATAATGAAAATAAAGAGGCAAAAAAGGGCATTCAAGAAAGCTAAATATTCATGAAATTAAATGAGTAAAATAGCTTATTATTAGAGGGGGAATAGATATGCCAGGATTCAGAAACCATGGTAGTGTTGAACTGTATAGATTTCAAATTTTGATTATGTAATAGGTGATATTAGAAATATCACCTGTTATATGTGATATTATATATCAGATTGTATCATGTGATATTATAAAGTGTGGCATGAAGTAAAAATATTCCCTTGTAAAGATGAGTACACCTGAAGGCTAAGTTCATTCTTAGATCATCTTTGCAAATGAATAGAAGCATTTAGTACATACTTTTAGAAGATTTCTTTCTCATAGCTGAATTGAGAAGTAAAAATTCAGCTCTTTCTTTAAGGTTATTTACTTGCAATAAGCCTTATCAACAGCTTCTGAAGAGTGTGGTGGAAGTGACAATGAGGAAAAAACTTGGACACTAATGGAAGTATTAATATATGTAATATATTTAAAGGTAAACTCAAACAGGATTTCCTGGAATACCAATTGTTTAATGACCCAGAAGCAGGGACCTCCTTATGGTTGTTTTGGTTGCCTTCTGCTTTCAGTTCAGAGTCTTGTTAAAGGAACTTCCATACTCCAAGACCAGGCTTTGCTCACCCAGTGCTTCCATACATCACCTCACCCAAATGATTTGAGAGACATTTAGGGAATTGAAAATTATACATTGGAATAATTAAATATACTTAAGGAATTAAATATACTTAAGGAATAATTAAAAGTACTTCCTTTCTTCCCACTGGTTCTTTCCAAATTTTATTTAAGAGGATGAGGTTTTCAAATTTCTTCTGTGTAGTTGTCTGTGTAGGAACCAGGATTACACTGTCAGTGAAGAATCTGGATGTTTAATTCTTGTTAAATTTCACATAGTCAGTGGTTTTCCTGTGCTATCTATCAAGATCTCACTGCAAGGCCTCCCTATCCTTGAGGGAATCACCAACTCCTCCTAATTTAGTGCTGTTAGCAAATTTGCATAGTGTGCACACAACTCCCTTATCCGGGTCATTGGTAAAATATTGTAAGGACCTGGTCCTACAATTGAGCCCTGGGGAGCACCACAAGTGACTGGCTGTCAGACTGATGTTGTCCCAGTACAGCAACACTTTTAGTCCATCCTTCCAGCCAGTGCCACCCACCATATTGTGCACATGTCTAGCTGGATTTTGTCCAGAAGGATACTGTGACAGACGGTATCCAAAGCTCTGCAAAAATTAAGAAAAAACTTCTCACACCTACTGGCTTGTTGCATTTTGTTCAGTCTCCTGATACATCATGATTTTTCTAGTGCTTTAACCTTAACAAAATCAAGATTCAGTTAGGGTTCTTAGGACAACCTGTTAACTTTGCCAATTAGTGCACAGGAGGGTAAAAAATTTATGAGGTAGGAACTAGATCTGTATTCAGTCAGCTCATTAACTGATATCATTATCAAACTGATACAGGAATCATTAAAAATGTATTGGATGTAAATAGCTTTCAATCTATATTCAGTTGGCTGGATTTACACCAGTAGTGCTAATATATACTCTAAGCCATCTGTTCCCTTAATGAATACTAGTAGCTGTATGCACAATTCTTACTTTCATGAACACAGAGTTGGCATAATAATTAAGGACACGTAAAGCGTAGAAAAACAAAAGCATAGAAATTAAAATTTAAGGTACCTAGGTATGAACATAAATTTGCTGTCTCTTAGAGATATAGTTATCACCAACAGGAAACTCCTCCTGGATCATAAACCGCCTGTTGCAACTCTACCTTGGCCCCAGGAGAAAACAACCTTGCTGCACACTCCATCTTAAAGCAGAAGATTTTAAAGCTCTATTTACTTCTACCAGATGCCTAAAAATCTGCCAGTTACTATGGCTATGGTTTGACATGTGCTGTATGAGGTTTCGGGTAAGGCTGAAAAAGGGAGAAGGGAATGGACCTTCCTAAATCAGTAATTCCTTGCCTGAGTCTCCAGTAGCAGGAGGAGGCTCAAGCCTACTGACCCATCTTCTATCCCAGCTCTGTCTTTCCTTCTTCCCAGCACTACACTTTGCTGGGACTCACACTCACAAAAAAGGCAAACTGCTGTTTGATATAAATCACTAGGAAGGACCAACTTTATTCCAGGTCCCTGTTCCTACATTTACCCCAGTATAAAGACATGTCTCCTCCTGATTATTCCCTTTCTGTACAAAGAAAATAGAAACCAAACAAAACAGCTGAAAGAAATCTGAAAAAGCAAATCCAAGCCCAGAAAACCACACATCTGGTGAAATAGAGACAGCAGAAAAAGCCCTAAGCAGTGAGAGTTTGGCTTATTTTTTAAATACAAGCTGCATGATATATATTTTTTGTGGGTAGAAATGATTATTGTGTTATTTTGTTCAGCTGGCCTTCTTCCACTTCCACTGATAGGGAGCAGTTTAAACTTGTTCATGCATAGATTTCTTTGCAACTCCTGAATGTGTTATTACTGTGAAACAAAATTAGTTTCTTTCACTTGAATGAAAATAATTCACTTCTGCAAGATTTTTCTGTAACAGTTGTTCTAAAGACCACATGCTGGTTTGGCTGTCAGGTGCTGATTTTCCACACAGTGGTACTTACTGTGTAGCATGAAACAGGTGCAGTCTTAGGGGTGTATAAACTGAGGGTTTCGTAGGGAAAAGTACAAAGAACTACACATATCTGAGTGGGGGATCAATAAAATGCTTGCAAACTCTGGATGTGTCAATGGATGGAGATAAAGATGAAAAACTTTCTGAAAATTGAATTTGAGACATTTTGGCACAATTGAAGCCTAAGTTTACATCCTTCTACTTCAGAGGTGAACTTTTTCTATGGTGCTATGAGATACATCAGTAAGCTGCAACTATGTTGTCACTAGATTTATAAGTATTAAAATAAACATTGCTGCTGCAAGTGTAGGAGTTAACTGCATGCCAAGATGCATGACTTCTAACTTTCAGTTTATCTGTGCACAGGAATTATACTCTGAATCAGACCTATGGTCCCTTGAAGCAGTCAGTGATAAATAGCAGGGGGATCCTGCAGGTATGAAGTGTGGAAAAATCCCTCTCACTTAGATTTTTGACCTTCACCTTAAATAGCTAAAGAATGACATATCCTAAATGAGGAAAATTTATTGCTTAAAAATGTATATTTGGAACTTCTATTTTAATTTCTCAGTTTTTCTATATACTTCATTTCAATAATTTCCTGTGAGTTCTATTGCTTCCTTACCTGCTGATAATTACCAATGATTACTGAGAGGTGAATGCATGGAAAAGAGTTAGAAAACACAACAAATGAAGCTGACAAAAATGCCCAAAACTGTTCTGATTTCCTCAAGGAGAGAATTACAGATCAGGCATGATGCACAGCATTTATGATCTCACAATAAAGAAGTAAATGCCAGTCTTGAGTAATGATGAATCCTCTTATTTGTAAGTAAGTCCACAATGATATTAGGTGTTATAACTTGCAGATACCATGTTTGTGGAGCAAGTGACCCCCTGAGCAGCTGAGTTGCCACGCAGGAGTCACACACAAGTGAGAGCCTCTGTGACCTTACTTCAGAAGCAAGTATAGATACTGCTAGGAGATCAAGGGCATCTCTCTTCTCACAAGAGCTTGTGAAAAAGCTGGGGCAAGGCAACCAACCCCAAAACAGGGTGATGCTACTCAGCAAAAGAATCAAACAGGATGTCTTTGTAATAGGCAGATCAACTTGGCACCTCTGAGAAATAGAGGCCTGAATCTAATTCACTGCATCAGCTGCTGTCACTAAAATAATGGAAAACGTGTGACAAAAAGCAGTCAGCTTCAGAAGAATCACCACAAAATCTCAGACATCTGGTTGCAAGTCCAAACATGCAAAATTTTGTTAGTTATAGCACTTTGCCCTGTTTGATTCAGCAGCTATCTCTCACTACCTAATTGGACTGGAATTACTGTAGAACCTTCTTTCCCCACATCATCTTCCTAACCCTAGCACTACTACTGGCACCTTATTTACCACCAGTTCCCTTTCTAGTTCGTTTCAGCCTGGAAAATGTTCCCTGTTGTGATGTTGAGTGGTCCTCTGGGAACTCACATTCCTCTGCTCTTTCAGGATGGCTCCCCTAATCCCAAGGTGTGTTATAAGGACAAGGTAAGAGTGGCTTTATCTCTATGACTCAGCTACAGTCTTTATAGAAAATTAATAGACAAAAGAGATTCTGGTCAGTCACCTGGGGTGTGCTTCAACCCACTTCTGCATATATATTCTCTATTTTCTTTACAGACACAAGTGCAAACAGACAGAGGGATCAATGGCTTGCATTTCTGGAACATATAGGAGGCAGCCCATTTTTGCCATGGAAAAAGAAAAAGCAATCTTCAATGATCTTCCATAGAAGGCAAAGTCTGGGATAGGACAGAGAATTGTTGTGGAATAGGTGGTTTGTATGAACTTCCTGATCTGTAAGGCAACAACAAATGGCTCTTATGATGTTTGGCTGCATGCTTCTTAACATCCACTGTAGTGTTGATCAGGCACTGAGTTTTATGATCTAGGAAGGCCCCAATACCTAGGGAAAGTATAGGAAATGTACAGCCCAAGGTTGGAACAAATAATGAACTAAAAGGCTGGAGTCTTGGCAAGAGGTAAGAGTGGGGAAGGAGGCATTTTGTGGGAGTCTGGGCTTGGTATGGAGGATTCATCAGTTAGGTATCCTGGTTTGTAGTGGGAGGTGGGATGTATGGCAAATGGATAAGAGGAGTAAGGAAATGGGGAAACTGGGTGTCAGGAGGAGGACTGGTGCATGGCTTAGGCCTCCATTTTGAGTGAGGAGAATGAACAGGAGAAGGTGTGAGAGTTACAGGGTTACAGGTGGAGATGAAGAATGAAGTGGGCTCCTGAGTGTCAGGATAGTACAGATTGTCTGGTTTGCTCAGTTTTGCTTCTAAAGAAGACCTTTCCTATATATCATGCCTAGCTCCTTAGCCTGTCTTTCTCAGAACTCAGACCTGGCAATTTCAACTCTGCAAAAAGATCTTAAAGCCACTCTTAGATATTTCTCTGAAATCAGCAGCTCAATGTGCAGCTGCTGCAATTCATCATGATACTGGACATTGTTAGGTCAAGCATTCAGAGCAAAACAGAAGACCATTTTGACACTACAGAAAACTCCATTGATTTGCATCTCTGGCTACTACATCTCAAAAGGAATATGGTGGAGTTCAAAAAAGGCACAGGGAAGGGCAGTTAAAATTTTCAAAACAATGAAGCAGCTTTCTTGGGAAGGGGAACTGAAAGAAAGCTGCATGGGGATATGAAAAAGTTTACAGAATCACAAATGAGATGGCCAATCTGAAATAACTGTTGCTTCAGTTCTCACTGCATGAGTTAGGGAACACTCAATGAAACTAAACCCAACACATTTTAAAACAGATAAAAGAGAGTATATCTTTACACAGTGGGTAGAGAAGTTTTGGATTTTGTTGCTATAGCAGGTTGTAAGGCAGATAGTAATGGCAAGGCCAAGGAGGATTTAGACAGATTTATGGGCAGCAGGTTCCGACATGGATGCTAAAAGAACTACGAAAAGTTCCCTCCTCTAATTTCCCTAATACAGCATTTTGAGATGCTGGGGAAATATGAGAGGAACAGAGAGGAAAATATGGTCAGGCTCATGTGCTGTCCTTAAATATCATGTCCTACTGCTCTTGAATGAATATTATACAAGATGAACCATTGTATTACTTAATAGCAAATTTATTTTTTCAGGTTTTATATTTTCAGGAAATTTTATATTTTCAGGAAAAATGTTTTCAGGTATTTGTGTGCCTGTGTTTGTAATTCCCTCTGCCAGTGCATTGTCTTGCCATTGCTCATGTGAGGGTGGAAGCATTGTCTCACACCTGCCTGCTTTACAAGCAGGAGATCATGCTGAAGGAACCTGATAACCTCATGCAGAGAGGTGATGGGCAGATGGTGGAGGGTGGGACAGCAGTGGGTGCCATTTACCTTCACTTTAAGAACATTTCTGACTCTGTCTCTGTAACTTCCTTATAGAAAAGCTGACCAGGAATGGTTTTGGTGAGTGGACAGCAAGGTGGGTTGAAAACTGACCAAGCAGCCAGGCCCAGAGCACTGAGATCATTGGTAGAAAGTCCAGCTGGGGACATGTCAGTAACTGGACCTTGGACTAGTAACTGAGCAGGTGGAAAACCTGGTTACTGTGTAGTCCATGGGAAGGAACTCCATAGTTAGATGATGTTCAGATGCCTTTTTTCCCTAGACTGTTTCCTTTCCAGGTAGTGTTTGTAGTAAGCTCTGTTCAGACAGAAGAAAAAGATAGAGAGAGGAGTGGATGACAGAAAGATGAAGGTCAAATGCCTCTTGTTTCAGAATTATAGCAGTACTCTAATTCAATATGAAAAAAAATTATGATGCCCTGGCAGATGGATTGTTCCAGTCACATCCTATCACTAGGAAATCAATTGCATAATCAAAGACCTTATTAATTTTCTCTGGCATTTAATTGCAGCCATCCATTGGCCTGATCTTATGAAATTCAGGAAAAAATACACACACAATTGTGTGCATATTTCTAGTACACAAGCATATTATATCTCCAGTATTTCAAGCTATTTTAGGACCAAGTTCTTTAAATGCATTTTTCTTAAAAATACAAGGACCAAACTATATATTTTTATACACTCTGATATCTTTGATTTTCAAAGGGCTCTCATTCATGAAGGTTCAAAACTTGGAGTTAGCTAAAGTTAATTCTGTCCTCAGCTGCCTACTCTATACTTCTCCTGGAGGTCAATGCTCACATACCAAAAACATAACTCCTGAATCAGCAGTTCTGAATTGTCATTGTTTTCAGACTGGAATATTAAATAAAAAGGTATTGCAGTTTCTTTTTATTATGTGGAAGTTCTAATTTGGTGTCCACTATGCAACTCTCTGGGGTTGGAAGGGAAATGTGGTGGGCAGCTGCAGAAAGGATACTCTAGGTTCTTCCCAAGGTACATCAACCCTGCTTGTAAATCAGAGACTGAAGTCAAAGCTGAATGAAAGCTAGCAGAACAAAATGAACAGATGTAAAAAAAAATGTTAAACTCTACTCTGAATAAATACACCTATTTATTCTTTGTAGCTTGGCTGCAGTGCAAGAGATGTGTTTTGGAGAAGGCAGTTCCCTATTGGAAATAGGTGTTATGTCAAAACACATTCAGTTCTGAGCAGAAAAGATGAGCAAAGAGAGAAAACAAATGATCTGGGAAACTCTATCATATTGCTGTTAATTGGAGATCAGCTTGGAAGAATTTTTTGATTCTTTTTCTACCCAGGCACAGCTTATTACTGTTTGCAATCACTGAAAATTGGATTCTGTTTCCCAACATAGTTTTGAGAAGGTTTTTGGTTTGATGCACGCTTGTATGATTTAAACCCTGGACTCTGTCAGGCTATGATAAAAGCTGCCATCACCTCACCAGGAATTTCCTGTAATGTATAAACACTTGACTTCACACTAACCTTCCCTCCTGCCTCTCCCACATCCTTACATGCATATCAATGTCTGCTGAAAAGGGCACTGCTGTGTACCAAGTCCTAGTCAACAGACCAAAATGACCAGGGCCTAAGGATTACTGCAGCACTGCTAATCAATAGATATTGAGTGCAATCCCCTGCTCTAAATTCAACAGGGTTAATAAGTGTCTACAGAAAACAATGCTCTGAAACACAATCTCCTTCAGTGAGGGAGGGGAGGTAGAAATGTTTGCTTCAGCAGCTGCAGATAAAACCTGTGGGAGGCAAAGCTTTAGCTTTTACCCAAATTTGGCCTGAAGCATTCTTGATTTGCTAAGTGTGCTGTGCATTAGAGACAGCTTTGCTGCTGACAAGAGAAATACCACATATGATGACATGTTTCTGAGCTCCCGAAAGTCTTCGTTTGATGTTTTACTCAGAGATGGCATGTGAAGCTCCTTATGGTCCCATCTATTAGACCTCTGGTTTTGCTTTTTCTGCTTTGTATGCAAGACTAAGCACATGCAGGATGGAGGAAAGGAATTCAATTTAGTAGCTGGCCAGATGCCCTTTTCTCTTCTGAATAGGCAGCGATGCTATCTAGAGATGAAAGGTGACACTTAAGCAGAGCAGCAACACTACTGGTAAAAGCCTGAAATTCTTACAACTTTGCTTGATGGCAAAAAACGAAGCCTTTCCCATCCCCCCACTTTACATGATTTACAGAGTGAACTCTTAGCACAATTTAAGATCCTGAGTGAAAACCCAGTGCTGAGAGACAGTGTGCCAAACTCTCTGACTAAGCTGGGGTAGTCAGCCAAGTTCAGTATCTGCTGGCTGATGATGAATGGTGACGTCTCAGTGCTTGCTCAACATCTGTCTGCCTACTTCACTTCTAATTGCACACCCGCAGATAACTGGGAAGGGGAGAATGCTGGATTTCACAGGAGCAGTATAATGTGACTTATTCATGAGTGTGAAGAATTAGGTAGGTTTGTCTACACTGTGTTTTCAAACACACCTTCAACAGAGGTCCAGCTCTTTACAGGTTGGCATGACTGGTTCAGGATTATTGTCTGTCTGAGCCTCTTTGTGTAATAGAGGAGAGTTACACTTTTGCTTGTCACCATGGCTTTACTGAACTCCTCAGTGGGAGGGGTCAGCAGAAATGCTTCTTCTTATCAGCCAGAAGAGCTGCACTTGCTAATAGATTATGGAATATGAAGATGGGTGTACCATGACATACTCTTCATAGGTACTGCTCTTTCTCAGGTTGAGACAAATATATCATACTCTATGCTGGCATATGTAACTGTCACAAAACACTTGGAAGCACAGAAACTACAATCATTTATTTTTCTTTAGAGTTGTCCATTATTTTCCTTTTCTGTTATTATGTCTGTTTTCTATAATTTCATTGGGATTCAGCAAATGTTAGTTTTAAATGACAACTTCTGTCATTTCCCTGTGTTGACCTAAAGCTAGAGAACACACTTTGTATTCCTTATTTCTGCTGTGCTGCACTTTTTCCATCAGAATAGAAACATTAAACTGTCTCCATATACAGGCAATGAAAATGTGTAGCTGGAAATAGAGTTTGCTAAAACAAGACCCTCTATTATCTGCTACGAAATTGTAGGAAACAGGGACTTCAAGAGGTCATTTAGTACCCTCCCCTTTGTCTCTTATGCTTTTCATGTCACCCTTTTCTTTCACCCTTTTACCCCTACTTTTTTTACCTGTTCTCTTCCTTTATTTTCTTTGTGTGATCCTCTGTTGTGTCTTATTTAAGCTTTGGGCTGTACATATCAAAGCAGGCACACAAAAACTCCTGACTCACAGAGGTAGCCCCTATGACTGTAAAAGTACCAGGCAACTGTGACTTTAGTTTGGAAATAAATGGGAAAATAGGCTTCATCTATCCTTTATTTCCAATGCATAATTTTCACAGTCAAGTTACAATAAAACAGTGATGACAGATTTATAATAGTGGGTTTAAGATTTTTGGTTTGCCAGTATAACTGAGTCTGTAAGAACCCAGTTTGGTACTATGGGGAATTGGGGCCTTTGTATCCCAAGACAAATGACTTCCAAATTGGAACACAGCTATGGACTCAGGCTCCATTGTGAGGGTTAATTTTGTTTCACTCAGAAATAATTATTGCTGGCTTATCTAAAGTAGCAGAAGCTTGGAACAGGAGAGTACTTCACTCCTCCTGGCACAAAGACAGTTGTGATAATGTAAGTTATATAAAAGGTGCCAAGCTAAGGGAAGGGGTGGGGGGCGGTTTGGAATAAAACCATCAACAAAACAGTGACTTTAGCCACCTTCCCACTGTTCAGATTATTGTTCCTAATGTTTTACATTTATATTGACTTTTCATTCTAACCAGTAGCTTGCAGGAAATCTTGCATTGCAGTTTTTCACCAGGAAGAAACCAGTGACCTAAAAATGTGGTATATTTTTAATAACAATTATTAAAATTGCATGAAATGTGTTAGTCCTTGAACAGCAGAAATGGCCTGAAGCAAAGAATCCTTCTCCAGGGAACTCAGCCCAAAAGCTAATACCCATTTCTCAGTCAGCATTGATGTCGATTCTTCCCTTTTGCCCTAGGAATTCCCTGCTAAAAATACATAAAAAAACACCACACACCTGAAGAACGTGGCAACATTTATGGAAGTAGTAAATGCTGAAGTGTTGGGATACACTCTTTTGTCTGTACACTCTGCCATGTGCCAGCTCCTGCATTGTGGTGGGTACCTCTCCATCCCACTGGCACTCAGGGCTTCCTGGCACTGGCTGATTAACAACAGATCTCTAGCTGGGGCAAGGACTGAATTGGTGCAGGATTAAAAGGTGACATTGTAAAACAGGACTAAAGATTTAGAATGAGTAAAAATTGTTCCTAAGAGAGAAATGGCCCAAAGCCATTTGTCAGGGTATCAGGGAGAGAGGAAAGAGTGGAAATAAGGGACAGACCATTAGCTATCATTTTAGTCCTAAGCATCTTGTTTAGGAAGGCAAATGGTTATCAACACTCAAAGCAATGAAGATCAATCCCAGTGATACTATATTGAATGGTTTGGTGGACCAACCAGGATCTGAAGGATAATATTATTCCCTTATTATTGTCTATTATTGTCCAGCCAGGTTTACCTAAACTGGGCACTATCAGTCTGCTCTTTGTGAAACACGCACATCCAATCAACCAATTAATCAATCAATCAATCACCCAGGGGAAAAAAAAAGCCAACCCAAGCCACCTACATCTTTGGGGATTTGGTCTTATCTTTTCAGTCTAGGCAGACTGGAAGCTGTTGTGTGGCTCTTCACATTTCCATTCCAAATTAAAGCACTGGCTGAGGGTGGTTACCCCCAAGATTTGCTTGTTCTTTGTTTTACCCCTTTGCTACCTTTCTGATACCTGTATTCAAGAATGCAGAGTTTGAGAGTTTAACCAGGTGGTGGCAGTGATGAACTGATGTTGCCTATTTCTACAAATGCTGTTGATGTAACAATAATAATAAAGAATGTAGGCAAACAGGTTAGTCCTTCAGGGCTCAATTTTTAAAGCTGTGCATAGGGATTTAGTATGATATTAATTGGAACTGCTTGGTCAAATCCCTCCACATAGCTCTGACAGTTTATCCTTGACTAGTGAGGGTTCAGCTCTAGTCCTGAACTTTGCATAAATTTTAGATAGGTTATAGCAAAGAAGATTGGAATGTATTTTGAATATGTTATGGGTGTATAACAGTCACAGTGAAGGCTGTCCTTGTGCATTCCTCAGTGACTTCCCTCAAGGGTTGAAAACAGTTTCAAAAGAAAAATATTTCATCAAACGTGTAAATGAACAATTTAATGTATGTTGTGAGTATATTGTAATTACATATAGAATACTTTGTCGTTATTTTGATTCCCAAAATTAATTTCTCAGATGAATTGGAGAATAATAACTCCATTTAAATAATAGATACCTGCAATACTTTGTCTTGCAATTAAAGATGTGTAGTGAAAAAGATGGAGTTCTTCTCGACTTCCACATAATATATTACAGTCTCCTGAATTTAAAGTGAATTTAAAATATTTGGGTTTATTTCTAATTATCAATAGCTTTATTTCATTAAAAACTGCAATTCTGACTTTATAAGATGCTCATCATTCTTCACACATCGATGTTGCTCTCCCACCTCGACAAATCTTTCATATGGTTGTGTACAGCAAATGAGAAACATTCACTTGAATGAAACAACGAATATTTGTTTGCAGACACAGCTATGAGACATCCAGTCAGATGGAATCAGCACCCAGCACCCAGCCCCCAGCAGGGCAGCTTGTAGGGCTCTTACCAGCTACCATTCCAGTTGTCAGTGATCTGGGGCAGCATCCCATATCCCTCTGAAGGCCTGTCACTGTGGGGAACTGACACTGACACATTATTTTCGCATAATTTAATATGAAGGATGTGAATAATATTTTTAGTCTTCATCTAGGAGGGCTAAATGGCAAAGTGCTCTTGTTGCTGCTCTCCTCAATGCAGCCTACTCATCTTGCCCAGCCAATGCCCCTGCCATGCTCTAGCCTAAAAGGCTGCTTGCAGTTCTCTTGGAGCTGCATTCCTGTAGGAGTGACTGTCCTTGTTGGTGCAACCAGAGAGGCTTTTCCTTCACAACCTAGAAGAAGGATGTGCAGGAATTTCTAGAAAATCACAGTCTTTAGGCAGCACTTGACCGGTAGAACTTGAAACGTCAAGAAATCTCCTCCTGGAAAATGTCAGTTATTGGCAGCCATTTTTTTGTTTTAGTCTAATTGGAATTATTTTCACTGAAATAAAGAAAAAAAATAAACAAACAGAAAAAATAAAAAATAAAAAAGATAAGCTCCTGAGTAAACAGCAACAAGCTTTATGAAGCTCTGGATCTGGACCCTCTTGTGCTACATAACTTTGTGTCTTTCCTCTTTATCCAGCCCAGGCACACTAACATCTGTGGGGGTTTTGGGGTGGTTTTTCCTTTTTTTTTTTTCTTATTTTTTCTTCTTTTTTTCCCCAGCAAGGCAGAACACTGAAAGAAACAAAGTGCAGTGATGAAGATGAAACGCTTGTCTTCCTTTCCACCCTCTCATTTTGGTAGCAGTTAACTAACTTGTACTATAACCACTGTAATCAGAGTGCAGTTACACAGTTCTGCTGATACAGAATATTGCTGGACTTGGAGCCAAGAATTGATTTTTAAATCCCCAGAGACTTCAATTATTGGATACAAACTTTGCTGACACCAAGACTAGCACTTTTTCTGTGGGAGGAAATGATAGAAATGAAGGCTAATTCAGGTCTGTGAGTGTGCTCGGAGTAGAAGAGGCAGGGTGCCCATTCACCAGGGCTAGCAAGGAATCTTGTCTTCTTTACCAGCTCACCTTAAAATACATAAAAATGGTGCAAGGAGGTTCTGTATGATGTTTACACCATCTACCTTTTATTGTGTCCAACCCTAAGCCGTGGTTTCAAAATCTGTGCTCCATTTCACTGAACACCTCTTTTATACCAACAAACCCTGTCATCTACACAGCAGGAGGAAAAACACTGTAGATCTGTCGTTTTAAGACAGGCAAGTTTTTCAGGGAAAGGTAAATTCTAGAAAAGCAGACAAGCCTTTGGGCACAGGCATTCAAAATACACCAGTAAGACTGAAATATTAAGGACTTCTTTTTAAATACGACTTGCTGCCCCCCACATGAACTGCACCCCCAAAAAATTAATTCAAGGCAGGACCACACCCTACCCTCTGTGTGACATAAGAACTGGTGTCCCAAAGCCACCAAGAGGAGTTCTGTGGCTTTTACTGCTGGAGGGGGAAATGTGATCCCTGACCCTTTCCAGAGATTGGGTAAAAACACACAAAAGGCTGACTGGATCCACCTGTCTGTTCAGCACTTTACACATTTTTCCACAACGATATTAACTGAAACTAATTTACTTGAACAACCTTTCACACGAACATGGCTGTGAACAATTTCACAAAGAGCAAGTCATTGCATCCCTACGCCTTGATCAGGCTGACATGTGCCATTCACACGAAAACCCAAGGCAGATATGGTAGGGTGTGTTTGTGTATTTGCCTACTTAATGCCTTTTAAGCTGTCCTTTGCTAGTTATCTGGTTAAAATATCTGAATAAATGTAAAGAAAACACGACACCAAGTCAAAAGTGCAAAATTATTAATCAAGCTGAGCAAACAAATAAATCTTTGGTGGTTACTCACAGACACATTTGTAGGACTTGTGCAAATGAAGCCAAGGAGATATACAAGCTCTGCTTCTTATCAACCCGGTTTATCTCAGTTTCTTGCTTACTCTTCATTAGCTCTCAGCAAAAGATGAAATTGGATTGTAAAGGATGTACTGGGCTCATTGTCTGCTTTGCTTTTAATTGCTGACACCGTTCATTAATCAAAGGGTACCACTGGGGAGGGAGCAGGTTTGGGTCTACCTAGCTGACTATGCTGATGTCAAGCAGTTTTCTCAATATGCCAGTCAGAGGCACTTGCCTCGGTCTGTTGTAAGCTGTTGTGACAGTCAGAGCGGCGCTGGCAGCCGGGGAGGCGCCGCTCGCCCGCCCGAGCCGGCACACACGGCCAGGGGAGCCCGGGAGCGCCGCAGCCCCCGCCCTCTCACACCCTGCCCGCTCGGGCATCCTCCCCCTGCCACAGCGGGAAGGGACAAAAATAAAGTAAAATAAAATAAANAAAAGAAAAACAGGCAATTAAGAGTCAGAAGAGCAAGAAATAATTTATGCTATGACATAATATGCATAATGAACAAAATTGCCAGTTTTATCCATGATCTTTAGAAAAAAGGAACTCGTGTATACTTAAAATATGTGTTATTATTTAAGCTAAGTCATGTCATACCCCTCACAGCATATTTCAGGAATCTCCTAGAAAGACTACAATTTCTTAAGTGTGCTCATAATTTGTGAAACATTCGTGTTTGGTGTCTTTGCACATAATATTCATTACTGTTAATGGAGAGCATGGAGCATTTTCAGTACCATGAGACTCAGTGTGGCTACCTAAGCCCTTTGCATGCTGGCACTATGGATGGCCAAGGTTAGCAGAGCCTGCTAATGAAAGACCGGCTCCACAAGTTCTTCCTTGGGTGATGCATTGGTCTTCCAGCACACCCCCAGTGCTAAAGGAGTGGGGTTCACTACCAAAGGAATAGTGAGGACTGGTTACAAAATTATTCAAGTACTTTAATTTGACCCAGCTGCTGACAGGAATCAGGGCCAGAAATTTACTACAGGCTTCAAGACATTACAGACTGTAGCTTACACCAGGGATGATGCTGAAACCAAACATCTCCAGGCTATTGACCATCTCCAAACAGAACAAAAATATTTTAAACAAGTTGTGTGAACATTCCTACTCTAAAAGCCTGGTAAATATATTATGGTAATGTGTTTGAGCATTAGCCAATGAGTTGTGTGGGATTTTTGCACCCTGGGCTGCCTGGACTGCCATCTTAGAGACACATTCATCTGTGGATAGTAATGAATTGTTAGGAAAGGTTATTTAGTAATATTTCTTTGCTTGAAAACACATTGATCCATATAGAACCCTTTCTGGGAAGAGTGGGAGCAATACCAAATTAGGATACTTTATTTTTCATTAGGTGCTCTAGCTACTTGTTATTCCAGTGGGTGGAAAAACATTTCTTTATTTCACTAAATATATATTTCTGAAATACAAAGAATAAAGACTTGAAATTACTGCATTTTATGTTATAAAAGCTGAGCTCCATTCTTCTAGGATCCATGATGGCAAGCATTAATTTTTTCTCTGTGAATACCTTTGTAAGACAGGATGGAAGAAATAAGTGCTTTCCTCATTACTTTGCCATATAGCCTGGTATTCCAAGGGGTTCAACATTCATGTCATAAATGACCTACAAATTAGAGTTCTTCAGCATCTAACACTGAGATGCTTACAGGAACAGACTGTATGCTCTTCTACCTCCCTGCTTCTATTGTAAATTACGTTTAATCAGGAAAAAGAAGAAAATTTAATTTGCTATCAGTTTAACTCATAGTATATGACAGCCAAATCATTCCTTCATCTGCCACTTTTTTCTAGCAGTAAAAGATCTGAAGGCTAGTGCTCTTAGAAGGGACTGGTGTCACTAGCATATAACAATGATATGTACTTCATTTCTTCTCCAGTGTGTACTATTGGTATTGACCTGATAACTGAGGCAGGGCCTGCTTTGTTAACATCCTTCTCATTTGCTGTGGCATTACTTTTCTGTCTTGAAGACCTGACCAAAATAAAGAAAAAGAGGACTTAGAAAGCAAAGTTACAGTCTTATTTTTAGTTTATAGTTTACAGGGGCAAAGTCAGATTTAGCATGTCAAAAGATTCCCACCTTAAATAGAGCATCTTAAACTCTATTTACAGAGCTTCTCACATTCCACTGAGGTCTAGACTCATTTTTAAATAGCTGCGTTCCTATGCAACACCTGTGAACACTGCCTTTCCAAAGGGCAGCTGGAGGTCACTTGTTAGGGAGGAGAGGGAGTCCTGGCCTGGAAAACTGGGTTGGCAGGTGATACTGGTCATTAGCAAACAGACCTGCTACTGTAGCAGGGGGCTACCAGGAGTATCTTTTACAGTAGCCTTCTTGCAACTTAGAGCAATGCCATTTCGCTGGACTGGATGCTCATCCTCTTTGGAAACTTCTCACCTGCAGAGGCTGTTCTCATTTATCTGTCCCAAAAAGTCACTTGCTGCTCTTGCAAGTGATTTTTCCATGAGCTATAAAGTGCCCTATCCTGATGCATGTTTCCCTTACTTTCTTGCTTCCATCACAAGCTTTTAAGCAGCTGAGAACCTGGCCTGGCAAGGTCAGATGTGATCAGACTGCCTGATGCCCTCACACCACCTGAATATCTTTTGATGTAGAATTGTTGCCCATTCTCTGGAAAAGAGGGCACACCATGCTGGGTGCCCTGTGCCTGCTGGTGTTGGTTTTCCCATGGGACAGAGGCAGGAGGCCCCCAAACCCAGCAGAGCAGCAGTGTGGAGGCAGATCCAGGACAGGGAGTCCGGCTGAGAGCTCCTGCCTGGCCCCACAGCCCCTGGTGGGTCAGGTACCCCCAGGAGGGAGCAGAGAGCTCTTGGCCCATTTGCACAAAGCTGGAAGACTTCAAACTCTTGTCCTGTCACCGTAGTCAGGTCTGTAAAATTTCTTTCTTACTTCTGCCTGCCAGCCTATCTCTGGCTGTCTTGGTGGTGCCTGTTGCCTTGTTACTGCTGTTGGCACTGGTGTTTTATTTCTTATCAGTGCTAGGAGCTGCCTGTTTTCTTTCTGGATTTATACAGATCTAAATCCTACATTTATCTTTCTTTTATCAGCAGCAAAGCTTGCAGATACTTCTGCCATCAACCTACACTGAGTTTGGCTCCATGTTCACTTGTCCTCCATATTTAACTCATCTTTAACTTACATGGGTAAGTTAAGAAACAACATTGGGATATTTAACTTTTGAAGTTCTCACAATAGAGCTAGGGGTTTTTCAGTTTAATTTTCCCTTGCTTTTGACTTTGAGCAGGAAAAAATACATCATTAGTGGGATAATTAAGAAAAGTCTGAATTTTTCAAAAGTATTGTGATAAAAATGACATAATAAGATATCAATAACTCATTTTATAATTTAATTTTAACTAGCTAAAACATAGAATAAAAATGCCAAAAGGATTGCTATACAAATGTATAAACACTGGTTTAGGAAAAATGTATTTTTAATAGTAACATTTATAGTTTTAATGTTTTTCAATTTCAGTAAAAATTATTTTCATTGTCACTCTGCTTTGAATCTTTGACATATACAGAGAGCTTGGAAGATTGTCTCTAAGTATCAGGGGAAGCTTTTTCTGCTAAGCAGTTTGCAGAACAAGAAACCCTCCTTGGCAGCTGCCTGAAGACAGATGGGATGTTGAAGGAAGCTTACATAAAGGAAAAGCAAGCACTGGCACAGTGACTGATAAATCTACTCCTGCTTCCTAAAAAATGCTGAGCTGAGGGAAAAGCCATCATGAGATTTGCAGTCCTCAGGAAGGAAAGACAAGTCCCAAATGTATAAAATGTATTCTTTCACCAACTCTACCTGTGGGCTCCAGAATGCCTCTATGACCACTGACATTAATGACTCACCTTTAGCTCATTTCACTTCATTTTCATAAACATTTGCCAGGTCTCTCAACTTTTTACAGAAAAGAGATCTGTCTCCTGTTTCTGCAGTCTCTGCCACATGACAATGATCCTGTTGTTATCTACCACAGAGGTGACTCCAGCATGGAAACAATGACTCACATCCTGACTTTGGTGTCTGTGCTTCAGCATCAACCATGTGACATCATCATCAGGGGTACCTATTTTCTGGAAGCTGGTCTGAATCAGCTAAACAAAATGTTTTGAAGAGATTGCATGGACCAAAGCCAACTCCTTTTCTCCTGAGCTGTGGCTCACCTGCAGAGTGGCTCCTGATTGAAGCCTCCATCTACCAGGTTACAAACAGAGAAATCTGTCTCCACTGACAGATTCCACAGTGAGGAGATATCCAAAGATGCATTCTCTGTTCTCTTCTTCTGTTAATTGTTGGACAAGCATCCCAGAAACATTCCACTTTTCCATAGTGAGTCAAAGAGCCAAGTTTGATACATTTCCTGGGGATATGTATCTTGGTATCCTGCAAGAACTGTAGGAGAATTGTGTTTTAAAGTCCTGACTTGGAACATCTTGTTCCATTTCCTTCAACTGTTTGTTGACTAAAGGATTCTTATTTATCATAGATAATTCTAATCTGAATTCCAGTTTTAATCTTTCAGACATCTTTTATACTTTTTTTTAAAAGATGATCTGTTCCTCTTTAGCTAATATGATTATTGGAGTATCCTTTATACTGCCTAATTTAGTTTTCCTTTAATGTATCTAGAAAAGAATTTGGAGTTTCAGCCTCCCTCAGGAGATTGAAGATTAACTGATTAACAGATAATGTCAGTAATGGAATTTTAAGTCCAGCCAGAGGCAACCCAGACAGGAAAATTTTGATATTTTTTGTTTGGCTTCATATTTTTAATCTTTGATTTTGTTTTTCTTCCTTCTTCTTAAGAAGGTTATCAATGAAGTGGCAACTGTTGAGAAAAAAACTGTTCAAAGCACCATTGATGTGCTTAAAGAAGCACAACATTTGCAATAAATTCTGTGTATAAGGGAACAAGTGTCTGGAGTTCATCAGTATATGGGTGTTCAGTGTTACTGCCAAGATTAGCACACACACACATACAGGCTATGTCTGCTCTTGTCAGGATATGTCTATTCAAAGAGGCAGGATATATTAACTCCAGGAAAATTTCATGAGGAGGTGTCAAAACAGCTTCGGTATTGATTTACCTCTTGTTGACTTAGAGCAGAGACAGCATGAACTCACAGTGCTCTGCACCTAGGCAGGTAGGTGTGTTTATAGACAGCCTGGTCATCAGCAGGGAATGAATGTAACTCTGTCATCACCAGACAT
This sequence comes from Notiomystis cincta, assembly GCA_013398075.1. Lineage (NCBI taxonomy): Eukaryota > Metazoa > Chordata > Aves > Passeriformes > Notiomystidae > Notiomystis > Notiomystis cincta. The sequence continues at coordinate 19,287 of VZRX01011849.1, forward strand.
ATGAATCCTTTTATGAGTTTCAACACATTGTTAATAATTTGGACTGTAAAAAAATCAATAGAGAGACATAATTATAACAGCAGTCAATAAATAGTAATTTTATCCTATAATACCCATTATATTTGAGGTAGAAATATGTGGATTTGTAAATTATTTAATATGGCCCAATACACTTAAATAGAACTCAGTTTCACAGCTAGCTTTATTAAAGCTCAGTACTGAACTAAAGCACTAACCTGAATGGATAGAGGAGATTCAACTTAATTATCTCACAATATCTATTGTGTTTTACACTCATGCTCAGTTTAAGATGCTGCTCATGTTGACAACAGCAAGTGATGGCAACAAATCAGTCCATTACTTCGTGACCCTATTCTACACAACAAAGAAATAGAGTATGCCTTAAAGCTGATGTTTTACAAGTGATCAAATATCATCTGTCAGAGAGAGGTAAAGAGATGTGGAAGGACCCACCTGAAATATTAACTCCTTATTATGTTAATTTTTCCATTTAGGAACCTAGCTTGGATGGAAATGCAGGCATGTCACACAGTGTGCTGCAGCACAGACACTGGCTGGAGGTGACAGTTTACCAGTCAGTTCTGTACAGCCAGCAGAATGCCTTGCTGTGGGTGTTGCCTGATGTTGTACCTGGCAAGTGTTTGGATTGGTGTGTTAAAAACCAGATTCTGGGTCCAGCTTCTGGCCTTTGTACCAGCCCAGCACTGCAAAGCCAGAGGGCAGCTGTCTTCAGTGCACCACTGTTGCAGCCTCTGGAAACGGGCTGGACTGTGTTTTTCATTTCTCATGGGCAGGCAGAGGCCATCAGGAATAGGAAACCTTTGCAATGATCTCAAAGTGCACATCTACCTTCCTGGAGGATTGATTTAGCCACTGATGTGTAGAGAGGTCCACAAGGCAGAGAGAAGTTTTACACTGATAGTCAATTTTTGATCAGGTGAACAAACAGATCACAAAAGAACAAGAAAAAGACATGGCATTTCTTCAACAATTTTTTTTTTTACAAACAAATGAAACTAAGAGACACAATTGGAAGAACTTATGCTATTGACTTTCATAAAAAAGGACACCTACCCTTAAGGCAGAGCACAAAGTCATATCTGATAGCCAAATGCTAGTTCTGAATTACTAACATTTTTTTAAAGACTGAAGATATCAATATTTCCACAGTTAAAACAAATAACATTGTTTAAATCTTCAGAGTGTCTTAGGAGACTGATTCAGCTAAAGGTCATAAGAATTGCACAGCTAAAATTTTGGACTTGACTTTGAAAAGTCAGGTCAAGGGAGACCCATGATTGGGTCAAGGAAGAACGGTGCAGATAAAAGGAGCATTTACACTAAGCTGTTCCTTTTAAATGTCACTAGAAACTGTTTTTTTTACACCCCCACCTCTTGTCTTCTAAACTTGTTTCACTCCCTTGTACACTTCTCCCTCTCAAATAATAAACATCTTGAAAGTCCTGGCAAGAAAACTTGAGACAGATAAACTATCCATTAAAATAAAGTGGAATGCTTTGATTTTTGCCTAGAGGGGAGGAGGAATCAAGCTCTTCTCTGTATCAGAAAAAGGCTTACAGGTGAAAAAGAGAATTAAGAAGGATGCCTCTGGCTACCCAGCCTTGTCATTACAGGTTCCTTCCAACACCCACGCATTTTGGTCCTCAGAAGTGAGGCAGTAAGATTTTTCCTCAGACAGAAACCCCCAGATTTCTAGCACAGTAAGTCATCTGGCTAAAGTTACTAACAACAGCACAATTATCCTTTCTCTTGGGCCTCAGCTTTATTTTACAGGCATGCACTTAGGCTAGAAACAGTCCAACAGGTTCACACAATATCGATGGTGGTTGTTGTGTTCCTCTCGTAGTGTGAAAACCAATTACTTGTAAACAAATTTGAAATGAAGACTCAAGATCTAGAGGGAAGAATGAAATCAGACTTTTAAAAAAAGTTTTCTGTGTTCCATGACAGGCTGAGGTGAAAAATTTTCCAGTCTGTTTCTAATTCATACCACCTACATATTTTTGTTTTCTTGGCTACCATAATTATCTTGTGTCTAGTGTTTCCTATTTAGGGTTAATTTCATTAATTTTTGCTACTGGTGGGAAAGTAAGAGTTGATGACAGAATATAAATCTTTTTTACATTATATAGTCTTTTCAAAATTAATTTATGTGATTGTGCATGTGTGCAAATATATATGTAAAACATTGAAAAGTTTTTCACAGAAGGAATGAAGACTACACTAGCACTGTGATATGCTCAGTTTTCTAGCAATTAACTAGATTGCAATTGTCTGAAGACGACTTACATTTGTAAAAACAGCAAGTTGCAATCATCTGATTGTACTCAGGTACTCTTCAGGGATTTTGTTTGGAATTCCTGGATCTATTGTGGATGGATATATGCTATAACCAGGAGCTTGAAAAAATATAAGATACAAAAGAGCTTTTTGGTTCACTGGGTGACCCAAGGGACAAATGGGAAAATAAAAACATGCCTGGTTGACTCTTTCATCACAAGACTGTGGGTACTTCTTATCTTAAAGCCTGATTTGCAGCTCACTGATGTCGAACCTGAAGTTACCAGGCTTTGCGTAACCAAGTAATGACACCCCCTGAACAGGCAGACCTGGGGGGTTCATTGTTTTTGTGGTGCAGAAAAGGGGGCTCCCCATGGATCTGTTGACAACACTGAGACTGCACCTGGAATGGCTGGAGTCTGAAATCAGATGCTGTTTATAAGCATTGCCTCATCAAAAAGGGCTTACAGGAGAGAAATTTATTTTGTATATATTAAAGAGTCAACAAGAAAAAGAAGAAAGCATGCTGTTCTGCAGGTCAAAATATTACTTATTACTCTAATAAGCACTTAACTCTTTTTGAGAGTGCAGCACAGGCAGACAAGGGATTTTTTTCTGCAGTGCTTTAAGTCATTCATTTGATTTGTTGCCATTTACTGCAGTTGTGTAATGGCTATAAAACTGGAAAAAACATAAAACATAAAAGAAAGGTGTTGAAGTCAGCCTTAAGGTACTAAATTCCTGACAGCAGCTTGTAAAGCAGAGGAGATTTAGGTTCTGTAAGATGACACTGGAGGTTGTGGTAGGTGCTGAAGTGATGAGTCTATGACAAACTGGAATTACGCAACTATGAAAAAAGGACCTGGGCACCTTCTGATCCCTGTTCCTTCCTGGGGGCACCAATGCTTCACAGATGCTTTTCATTTGACATGAATAGGCTTCAGACATCTAAAACTCATGGTTTGGATATGGACAGAGCTACACCTAAATTCAGCCTGATCTGATAGGCATTTACAGAGCACTGCTGTCAGAGTCTGAAAGTACAAAAAGCCATACAAAATATAAATGGACTTTAAAAATAGATAAATAAATGAATAAAT
>VZRX01011851.1:0-39548 GCA_013398075.1 Notiomystis cincta
GAGGAGCCAACAACCCTGAAACCTGAAGAGACAACCCCGGAGGAGCCAACAACGCCCAAACCTGAAGAGACAACCCCAGAGGAGCCCACCACACCCAAACCTGAAGAGACAACCCCAGAGGAGCCCACCACACCCAAACCTGAAGAGACAACCCCAGAGGAGCCCACCACCCCCAAACCAGAAGAGACAACCCCAGAGGAGCCCACCACACCCAAACCTGAAGAGACAACCCCAGAGGAGCCCACCACACCCAAACCTGAAGAGACAACCCCAGAGGAGCCCACAACGCCCAAACCTGAAGAGACAACCCCAGAGGAGCCCACAACCCCTGCACCAGAAGGGACAACTCCAGAGGAGCCCACAACACCCAAACCCGAAGTGACGACTCCAGAGGAGCCGACAACCCCTGCACCAGAAGAGAGAACCCCAGAGGAGCCAATGACCTTGGCTGACTCTCCTACCACTCCCAAACTCGAGGAGACAACCCCAGAGGAGCCAACAACCAAGGCAGACTCTCCCACCACCCCCAAACCCGAAGAGACAACCCCAGAAGAACCAACAACCAAGGCAGACTCTCCCACCACCCCTAAGGCAGATGATGCAGACTCTCCGACCAACCCTGCAGCCCCTGAGGCAGATAACAGTGCCAGTAAAGCCACAGCTTCTCCAGACAATGTTGCAGCCACAACAGCTGGGAAGGACTCCCCAACACTTGAGGCAGGTACAATGCTTTCAGATACCACAACAGAGAAGAAGGAGACAACAACATCCAAGAAAGACAGAACTACTCTGCTTAAAGACATCTTCACATCTGCAACTGGAAAAGACACAGTTACTGTACCTATGGTGACAATATCTAAACCAGGTGATTCTCCTAAAGGTACAGATGATGTTCCAAACACAGGTCCTACAGCCAAGCAACCTGTCACTGCAGCAGCTGAATCAGAAACAGCATCCACAGCTCCCTTGCACAATCCCACTATGCTGGTAACAACCATCGAAGAAGATTCAACTCCTCAACCCAGCGAGGCTGTAACACCAAATGAAAAAGAGACAAGTACAGAAACTGAGCAGGCTGCGCCAGCAGCAGACAAAGAGAGCCCAGGTGCTACTTGTGTTATTGTGGAGATGACAACAGCTGGTAAAAAAGAGGTAACAACCATCAAAGAAATGGGCACCACACCTGAAAAAGAAGTGGAAGATGTCACTGAAAAGGCTCCTGGTATTGCCGAAGAGGTAACTACAGTTACCAAAGAAACCACGACAAGGGACAAAAAGGACACAATAGAAGAAATGTATCTTGTGTCTAATGGGACATCCAAGCCAACAATACATTTCCAGGAGGTCACTGAGGCCAGAGAAGAGCCTCACCCAACTGAACCTGGAACTCTGCCAGTGAAAGAAGAGCCCGAGATAAACAAGCCTTTAATACAAGTTGGGGACCTGCCAATGCTCCCTGGAGAAACACAAGGTACGAAAGCACCAGTAACTCATGGGAACATGGCAGTGTCCCTTGGGCAGCCACAACCACAGCACCACAGCTACCAGTGTCCTGAATAGTGGAACCTCAGTTCTCAGCTCTAGAGTTAATTAAATCCTCCAGGTAGTTTAGAACATGATCTAGATTAACTGGTTTCAGTAATTGGTCCCATTGAAAAGTGTTTGCTATAAGTACTGTAGAAGATGCAAACAGACAAAGTCAAGCGACAAAGATGACAAATTTCTAAATCCCATGAAAAAATTGCTAGAATTCAGGCTGCATATCCACCTTCCCTCATGGTACCTAACCTGGTATTTTGTAGCCACCTACTAAAAATATCACATAAGAGAGACAAGAAGTCTCTTGCCTCTGTGCTTTTGCCACAGCATTTTTCATGCCCTCTATTTATTTTAATCAGCCCGGAGGTTCTTGGGCAATTTTTCAATCATATGCTGAAAAAGATGCAAAATACTTGAAAAAAATCAGTCTAAAAGAGATTCATCCTTTCTTTATATTTAACTGAAAGAAAGCAGAAATGCCTTTTTTTTTTTTTTTTAAGAAATAACGAGAAGGAAGAGAAGCTGCTAAAACAGCTTAAAGGAACAATAAAATCCTAGAGTCTGGAGTAAATCCATGAGGGACACAGCATACGAGGTGTTTGTGGGTGTTTTCCTAAATCACAGGTACTTAGGTGGCAATAAGCAAAGACACCCACACCTGGTCACTCGGCCCTGCTGGGGCCACAGCACCAGAGCCGAACTTCCCGAAAATATGTCCCTGATGAGGAATTAATCCCTGAGGGGGCGAGGGGGAAAGCTTAGGCCGTTCTTGTGGAACATTAAACAAACCCACCTGGCTGTGTTTTGCAGATAGGACGAACGACGAGAAGGACCTGTGCAGCGGCAAGCCGGCGGACGGCATGGTGGCCCTGCCTAATGGCACCCTGGCCGTCTTCCGAGGTGAGACTGCTCCGAACATCCTCCACCTACCCCGGCATGGCCCTGTTCCTCCTTCACCTGCTCCCGGCCCTCCTCCTGTGCCGGCATAGCGCCGAGGCTCCTCCCTCACCTTTCCCGGACCCAGTCCCTCTCCCTCACCCTCACCCTCTCCCTCTCCCTCTCCCTCACCCTCACCCTCNCTCCTCCCTCAGCTGCCCCGTTGCTCTTCCTCTTTTTCCTCCCTCACTCGCCCCGGTGCCCCTCACACCTCACGAAACTCTCCCGAGCCCAGAGCCCACCCTGCCAGACCCCTCACGGGGCCACCTCAGCCGCGTCCCCGGGGCAGGACAACGCTGTCTCCCCGCTGTCCCCGGGGCAGGACGGCGATGCCCCCGCTGTCCCCGGGGCAGGACGGCGATGCCCCCGCTGTCCCCGGGGCAGGCCATGCTGTCCCCGGCGCCCCTCACGCCTGCTCCCCTGCCCCACAGGTCACTATTACTGGCTGCTGAACGGCCGGAGCCCGCCGACCACCAACCCCCGCCGGATCAGCGACGGCTGGGGCATCCCCTCGCCCATCGATTCCGTCTTCTCCAGGTGCAACTGCGATGGGAAAACCTTCTTCATCAAGGTGGGAGCGGTCCCAGCCGGCGGGGTGGGGCGAGGCTGATGAGGAGCACCTGGGGAGGTTTATCCTGGAGCAAAGGAGGCTCAGGGGGGTGTTCTAGCTCTGTACAACTCCCTGACAGGAGGGGCAGCCGGGGGGAGTTGGGTTCTGCTCCCAGGGAACAGGGACAGGAGGAGAGGAAAGGACCTCGGGTTGCACTAGGGGAGGTTTAGGTTGGATATTGGGGAAAAAATTGCCTAAACTTAGTTCGTTTCCCAACCTGAAATAAAATGATAATGAAATGTCCACACCTCATTAAAGCTCTTATGTAGTTATTCCCCAGTAAATCATTCAGTCCTGGAATTCAAGTGGCATGTAATATCCATGAAAATTTAAGAGATTTAGAAAGGAAGCCCCTTTATTCAGTAACCCTTCTTAAAAACTAGCTTCTAAGATACTCTAGCCCTACTCAAAGATTAGAAGACAGCAGAAGGTACTTTATAAAGTTGTAGTTTTATCCCATTTGTAATGAATGTAGGAGTGATTCCAGCCAGATTTACAATGTAGCTATCAAAAGTACTGGTGTTTATTTACAGATTATTTTTCATGTTTGTGTTGCAGTTCAATAACCAAGAATTAACTTCTCTAAAGCTCATTTTTTCCCCTTAAATCCTCAGGGCCCCCTGTACTGGCGCTTCACTAATGGTGTTATGGATAAAGGCTATCCCAAACCTCTTGCAACTGGATTTGCAGGGCTAAGTGGGAAAATAGTAGCAACCCTCCCTGTGGCAAGATACAACAACAGACCAGAATCTGTTTATTTTATCAAAAGAGGTATGTCTCATACTCCTGAAGTTCAGGGAACATTAAAAGGTGCTTGAATTGACTTAGTCAGGAAAAAAACACCATTTCTCTTGACCCAAAGACCTGTTTCTTTCAAACCCAGAAATACAAGTGGTACCAGTGTTCCAGGTGCTTGAAAATAGCCTAAAGCTTAAAAAAAATTGTATTAGTACTTGGAGGTCTTTCAGTGCATTTTAACCCAGGTCTGTAAGGGTGAGAGTCCAAGAATCCAGCACTGTTTTATTCTCACATTAATTAGAGAAAGGAAGGCTTTTGTCTTGCTAGTTCATAACTATGTGTGGAAATTTCTGTTTCCATTTCTGATTTCTTATTTTAAAGTAATTTCCTTATCTTACATGAATGCTGTACTGCCACCACAAGAATGTTATTTCTGAATATGCTGATTTCCTGTGTGTGATATGAATATAATGATATTTTCATACGTGATCAAGCTGGTGGTTGGGTGTTTTTTGGGAGAGTTTATTATTTTTTTTTTTAAACTAACAAAACCAACATCTGTTTTAGATGGAAACATGCAGCAGTACGTGTACAGACAAGAACCAGCCAAGAAGTGTCAGAGAAGAGCCCGGGTCACCATCAGATACCCAGCCTTTGTTCCCAGAGTTGTCATCCGGCGACGCTTCCAGCGCGCCGTGCGAATGCCGACCGTCATCCGCACTGTCAGGATCAACCACCACCCCTCTGGTAATGGGGCCACTGAGCTTCTCTGACACAGCTGCTGTCACCTCTGTGACACTGTGCTTGTCTTTTTTAAATATAGTACTTGTACAGGCTTTAACAGCTGCAGCAGTGCCAGTGACTCACAGAGGGTTCCTTTTGCTTGCAGGAGTCCTGCGCAAGGAAATCCAAATGACGACGTACTGGAGAGGGCTCCCCAAAGTCGTCCACTCAACTCTCTCCGTGCCCAACCAGAACAAGCCTGATGGCTATGATTACTATGCCTTCTCTTACAGTAAGTAAAGCTGAAGGACATCACTATGGATCTCAAAAGACATGGGGGTGGGGAAGAAAGAAGCTTCTCTTATCACTTGTGGTACTACTTTCAGCACTTCCACAAAGTCCTGAGAATTAAAACGTTGCCCCTAATCAAGAACTGTTTCTAGTAAAAGTCAGTAGTTACAGGACAACATGCAGCAATGAAATACAGAGGTTCAAAGCAGCCAATTGGGGAATGTGCTGCCAGAGAGTTCAGCCTTGTAAAGTGACAAACCTTGCAATTAAATGAAGAATTATGTTAATGATAGACTGTTAATGAAGACCTTGGATCACTACACAGCAATAGTTTTTCACTTGCTTCTATGGAACTGAGTTTCTGACAAAATACAAAAAGGAGGGACGTGAACCACTTGACTTAGCTCAAAAAATATTGTTTATGATCGATCCTGTACAAGCACTTCTCAGAATTTTTCAAAAACAAACAAAAAAGGCTCTAAGAACAAGCCATATCCAAGTACAGGATAATAAAGTCCCTGCCAGTAAGATCCAATTCCTCACCTTGGAGGAACTGGCCTCACAGGCCTATTCACACTCAGGGATACCATAACATTCTTCCCTGCTCCTGCTCTTGGGATAGATTTAATTATTATCAGTGCAACAAACCTTGATGCAACCAAGGGCACGTGAAAAATAAAGCTGAGGACTGAGCCTCTCAGCTCCCTATATGCACATGGAATGGAAAATCTCTTATTCAGGCTTAAGTGACATTAAAATGCAGGCTTGAATTTCTGAATTCTTCATACATTAAATGTAGTTTCTGCAATTTAATCCTGACCTCTCTTCCTTTCAGATCGGTACTACAGCTTGGATATTGGCAAAAGAATAGCACGACCTGTTACAGCTCTCACAGGAAAGACTGTATCCAAAGACTGGTACAACTGTCCCAGCAAGTGATGTGCAGCTGAGGAGTTTAAAACAAGATACCATTTGAATGTCAACGTTTTTTCTAATTTTATTAATAAAAGACATTGAAATGTGTGCACACAACTCTAAGTATGAAATGCTGCTTCAAGCTCTGGCTTCACTACATTAAGCAACCACCGGCAAACTGGCACTTTGTATACACAGCTGGAAGTACTTTACACTTCATTTAACTAATGTTTCCTCTGTTCAGGCCTCCTCTGCCTCCCATGGCATGAGTTACACCTGTGCAGGGAAAGAAAACAAGTGCATTAGTATAAACCCTTCTTACCCTTTTAATCAACCATTGCACAGGTAATACTTCATCCTTCCCTAGGGAATTGTCAGGGCAGTTACAGCTCAAGTTCCCCTCTCTCACCTAAGCCTGGTGACACACGTACTTGTCACCTGTGTCATGCAAAAGGCTGGGAGTGACTTGTGATCCTAAGCCAAACCAATGAGCAGAGGATTCTTGCCACATCTGAAATAAGTTAGTCTCTCCTTTTTGTTATTAAAAAAATGGTGACAGATGGAAGAAAATCTATCCTAGTTCCACCTCCTTATTTTTTTCCCCTTAAAATACCAGCTAATCTATATTTTGATGCTAATATTGAGTCTTCTACAATGTTAAAATAATGTAAAACAGAATAAAATCCATCAAAGGCTTTTTCTCAATACAGAAGTTGCAAAAATAATTTCTTGCCATGGTTTAACTCTATTGCACTAAAAACCCTGTAATACTTCCAATAAAACTTTTTTTCAATGAGTACACATTGATATAACTGGAACCCTTAATGTACCAAATGAAAATTCCTCTAATGCTAAAACCAGAAGTTTTTAAACTGCTGCCTTAACAGGATTTTTGAAACCTTCTTTTTAAACTTTGAAGTGTAAGATAAGATCTAATGCCCTTTTCTTTCTGTCTACTGATAAGAGCCAGGTGCCACTGCAGAAGGAGTTTTTCTCTGTCTGAAACATGCTCAGCCTAACACACTAAACCCAAACTAGAGCTCTTAGGACCACATGCCAAACTCAGGGCAGGGCTGCTGTCTGCCAGCAAGGCCAGCCTGTGCAGCCTCAGAGGTGGTGCCCCCAGGAGGAAAGGGCTAGAGCTGTGCTTGCAGCAGGCTGGCTGGGAGCAGCCAGGAGCACTTACCCCTCTGCCTGTTGAACTGCCGGCCGCGCACGCCCGTCCTCAGTGTCGGCGGCTGCAGCCGCACACGGCGCAGGGACTTGGGCTGAGTGCTGCTCGTGTCTGTGGGGAGAGCAGGGCAGAATGGGTGGCTGTGCCTGCCAGCTGCTCACTGGCATCTTTACATGTTTTGTGTTATGCTTTCTTTACTTTAGAATGATGGAAGTGCCTCCTTATTTCATTAACCTCTCCTCTAATATAAATAAAAACTTCAAAACAAGTAAGTCTGGGACTTCTTTTGCTATCCATGTAAGGGGGTTAATTGATAACCCAGTAGAGATTAACTTATTGTTGTTGCACAATTTAATTGAAAACATTTTTAAAGCTGACATCAAATATGCCAGTGGATAAAGCACCAAAGTATCAGTAACATTTGCTCCTTGAAGTATTACTCTCACTTGGCCTACTCCAGTTCAAGAAAAAATGGTTTGCCAAAGTACCAAAGAATTTATAAGCATCAAAATATGATCTTGCTCTAAGAGAATCCTGGGAGACCTTAGAGCCCTTCCAGTGCCTAAATGGGACTCCAAGAGAGCTGGAGGGGGACTTGAGACAATAGCCTGTAAGGACAGGGCAAGGGGGAATGGCTTCCAATTGCCAGAAGGCAGGGTTAGATGGGATATTGAGAAGGAATTGTTCCCTGTGAGGGTGGGGAGGCCCTGGCACAGGGTGCCCAGAGAAGCTGTGACTGCCCTTGGATCCCTGGAAGTGTCCAAGGCCAGGCTGGGTGGGGCTTGGAGCAACCTGGGACAGTGGAAGGTGTCCCTGCCCATGGCAGGGGTGGCACTGGATGTGCTTTAAGATCCCTTCCAACCCAAACCATTCTATGAGTCTGTGATTCTAAGAGTTCTACCTCACTTTGTGTATCCTGGCTACCAGCCATGATGCAGGACAAAGGAATTTCCACCCTTAATGAAAAGGTACAAACTGTTATTGTGATTATCCTGTACCTGCAGATGAACTTGAAGGAGGATCCTGACTAGTTGAAGGAAGATCTGACTCATCAGATGCTTGAACAGATTCTTCTTCTTGCTGGCTATCGATTTCTAGACCTGCTTCTGAAGTAATGCTAGAAGGGAAGGAGGGGGAGGAGAACCATGTAAGTGTATTTGCATAGTTTCAAAAAGCTCAGGAAAAAACAGCCTGTCTTGGAACACAAAGATTCAATGAAAATTGAAAGTAAAATATAGTATAAAACAATCAACTGTTCCCTTTTAGATCATTACTTCATCATAATACAAAATATAGCAATCATTTTAAGTATTAAAAGTTGCACTTATAAAGCAAAAGACAAAATTATTTATCTACAAAATTCAGTGAGAACTGCTTATTCCACCCCCATGCTTCACCTTTTGTATATGCACTGTCTTAACTGGGTGACTTAATCATATGTGGATGCTTTGCACAAGGAGTGATTTTTTGTATTACACAGGGATGCCTTAGTCTTTATTCTACAAACTGATCCTTCAACCTGTCCCTTTACCATCTGCATTTGACTACTGCAGAATCCTCTGCATTCTTAAAAAAATAAACTTGGGGCTTTTTTGGTGACTTTAATATTAACTTTGTTAAATCCCAAGGAGAAAATCAGCAGAAACCCTTCCTCACAGCACTACCAGACGCTGTGTGAGCAGCCCCTGGGTGACAGTGAAGGCGTGAGAGGCGCTAGTGACCCAAAGCAGCGGCGCTTTACCCTTCAGACTCTGCCTCTGCGAAGACCTCGTCGGCGTCATCGCCGGCGCCGGGCTCGGTGGTGGTGGACAGGCTGCCGGTGGAGGTGGTGACCATGGGCACGGACTGGGACGCGTGCTCCGAGGCGTCGGCAGAGGCGCTCTCCGTGAACACCGTCACTGCGGGAGCACAGGCAGCCTCAGGCCCTGCCCACACAGCCCCGGGCGCGCAGGCGGCCCGGACAGGCTGCCCCGCGCTCCCGAGGAGCGGCAGCGCTGCACCGACCCTGGGAGCCCCGCCCTGCTCGGCGCTGCACCGCCGCCACTTACCCGGTGCTGCCACCTGTAGCGGCGTTGTGGGGACGCTGCGACCCCCAGACTCCTCCTCGTGGGCAAGGAACAGCGGGGTTTCATACATCCCTAAACCTGCAACACAAGGTTCCAGTCACAATCCATCCAAACAGGCAGCTAAAAAGAAGATTAACTGATGTCTTCCCCCTGATGAAATCCAGCTGCTTGTATTTCAGTAGATTTTTGTTATTTTGACTTCCTGTCAGAGCTGATCATAATTTATTGGAAGGTAAAGCACTGATGAAAATGTTACTGCTTGGTTTTTTTGACTTTCATCCTTGCCTTCTGCCATTATTTTGCTGTGAACTTCCTTTCTGTGTTCCATGCCAACAGGGATGCCAGGGAAAGGGACAGATTCAGACCAACAACAAACACAACAGCCTGGCCATCTCTAAGCAGATAAGGATATAGGCCAAAGATTTCTTTGCATTTGCTGTTTTCCCCTATTGTTTCACTACAGGGAAGCTACAAGCTACAGTAAAATTGAAGTTAAAAACCATTCCTTCAGTATTTCTTTCAATTTCAAAATCCTAACACAATTAGAAATGTAGTAGCTTCAAGATAACACCTTCTCACTTTCTTTTGTTCTCTCTCTGCTGATAATTATTCAAGAGTTGCAAGTTTCCACACTTCTACCATTTCCTGAAGCAGAACTGTGTTTTGTGGACTGAATTCACTCCTTTTCACTCAAAGAGAGCCCAGAACTGCTTTACCTCCTTGTGATGCCAGCTGCCCGAGGTCAGAGTGACTGGAGCTGGTTTGTGGCATATCTTCAGGGGGCCCAAATCTGAACCGAGGAACTCCAGCTACCTGGGGGGAACTGACAAAATACAGACTTAAGGAATTCTGCAACTTCCCCAAAGATCAGGCCAGGGGGGAAGAACTTTCTGACCAAGAGAACAAATCATGCATGAGAAAAAATAAGCTAATACTGACCATAAAAATCAGCTGAGCTACTGCTAAATAAACAGCAATTAGCTTCTCAAATTATTGGGAATGCATTCAAAATCAGTACAACAGTTCTGAAGAGAATATTCTCTACTTATCCATTCTATGAACTCTCACAATTTTAAGTGGATTGCTGGACATGTCCAGAACATCCCAAAAGCAAAAATGGAGGTAACTTTTCCTACTTTCATTGGCAATATTAATGAGGAGGGAGGAAGAACAAGGAAGGAAATTGGGTAGAACTTTTTTGTTTGTTTGTTTAATCTCTTCTTAAATAGCTAGGTTACAATACACTGGATATTATTTACTTCCCAATTTGCTGGTCAGTTATATGACACACATTTCAAACAATAATTACTTATCTGTACATGCAGTTATCTATCCTACTACCTAGCATGTTATACCAACCTCAGGTTCATTTAGTTTAAATTTGTTTTCATTCCACTGAAAAATAGAAAGAAATTGAATAAAGAATAGAGAAAAGCCTTTTTTTTTTTTCATTTTTCTTTTCATATCTGCTTACTGAATGGCTTCTGCAAATCCATCTGTACGATGTGGAACTACAAGAGTTGGTGTGCTTGGAACTGTTCTGTCCTCATCATCAAAGAAGTGCTGCTGCTGGAAAAAAAGACTGATATGAGAGACTACCAGGTATTCCCAGTTTTTACCAGCTGAATTAGAGGTGGATTTTTCCACACAGTCCAGCAAAACAGAGACAGATTTAGCTCTAACAAAATTCTTGTTTAATTTCTGACATCTAAATCTGATGCCTTTGATCTCACAAAAGCTACTTTAGTCAGTCAGTCTCTCTCTTTTCTCTCACTGAATCTGCACTTGTTCTGCCAAATACAGCTGAATAAAGGGTTCAAATTTAGCTGATGGAGACAGCATAAATCAGCCTTGTTCCTTTAGGATGAGGCTGAACTTAGTACTGTTTTTTTCAGCAATGCAGCCACTGTGACTGACTCTAAAAACAAGTAAATAAAACCACCTTAGACAAAACCAGTTGAGCCTCTTTTGAAGCCTTCTGCTTCCTGGGAGTTTTCTAGTCTTTGGCTTCCATTAATACAGAAATTAACAGGAGTAGGATATTTTCTGCAAGACTACAGAAACTATCCCTCCCTGAAGTCAGCAGCCAGGCTTCTTTAAAAACCAGAATAAACCCCAAGAGTTAGGAATGTTTATTCAAAGCAGGTCTTTAGTAGTAGATTTTCAAACACTCACCATTCCACCTATCCCAGGAGTCAGCTGAAGTCCTCGCCCCACTGACTGTCTTCGAGTCATCTGGATTCTCTTTATGGGAAAGAAAAGAGGGAAGCAGTGTGAATGTGGTCCTGGAATTCTAACAACATTGTGTTTAGTCAGAGCCAAGGATAGCAGCTTAATGTGTAAGTATAGCAATCATCATGGAATCACAGAATGTCCTGAGCTGGAAGGGACTCATGAGGATCATAAAGTCCAACCCCTGCATGAAGAACAGCCCCAAGAAACCCAGGAAGAGCCTGAGAGCATTGTCCAAACACTCCTGGAGCTCTGGCAGCCTCGGGGCTGTGCCCATTCCCTGGGAACCTGTTCAGTGCCCCAGCACTCCTTGGGGAACAACGTGTGTGTTCTGGGAAGTGACAGTATTATTTTACACAAATCTCTACTGAATACAGAAAGTTGCACACAGAAGTATTGTGACCCCAAGCCTCAGCACAAGTTAATGGTAAAGGATAATTTCAGGTTTATCAGGATATTTTTGAAGAATTCCTGTTGCGATGTTTTAATTTACAAAATCCACAGGTCTTCAGCAAAGCATAATCATGGGTCAGGCACTGACTGTGAAAGGTTTAACTTGGAAAATAAATGGCAACATTCCTTTGCCCCATCTACATTGGGGCAGAGACTCATAAAAACCTTTCCAATCCGAGCTACAACCTGGCCAAGAAAAGCTTTTTGAGTGGAAGTATCATGAGCCACTGACTGACTGGTATAATACTGGAAGAACTCCAAGCTAAAAAGCAGTAAGGCACTGGGGATAGATTTGTATGTTGCCTGCCCAGCCATCATCTGCAGGATGACACACACTAAGTTACTTTGCTCAGCTACCATTTCTAGGATGCTGAACAGCTGGTAACTTCTTTGCCAATGGGTTTTATTTATAAGAAATCATGCAGTAATTTTTTTTTCAAAGTCTTCTGAGGTGCTGGAGCTGGTTTGTACCTGCACTGGGGGCCCCAGCTCCTGGGGAGGGGCGTGGATGGTGAGCCGTGGGGGCAGAGGGTGTGGTGGCCTCCGTGGGGACTGCGGGGGCCGCGGGCCCTGGCGCTCGGATGCTGACGATGGCTGCTGCTCTCTCAGGCTCTCGTGGGGAAACGTGGACTCTGCAGCACTTGTGCTCCCTTCTCCTACAACACAGAAGGAAATTTTTCTAGGGAAATCCTAGAAACCAAGTTGAAAACTGAAGGTAAATCTTCCAATTTTCCCTTGCAAGTCCGGGGACAGCCCAGTATTGTTATTTAAAATCATTTAAAGAGGATTTTGTGCCAGCTACAACACCAGCACTGAAACAAAGTATTAATTATTCAGGTGCTGATTTAGAGACAGATTAATCCACCACAGCTTGCAGGATTTTCAAAGGAATTTAGAATAAATCCAGAAAAGAACATTTCAGAAGAATCTACATTGCACGTTGAAATGGCCTTTAATATTTCACTTATATTTTTACTTTTAAGTGCAGATTTTAACACATGGAAAACAGCTTCCACATTTCCCTCCTCCTACATACAGACTGTGAAGAAACATGGAATAACTGTACCACTGTTTTGGGAATCTGCTGCCCTCTGGTTGCTTTCAGCTCCTCCCATGCTCTCCTCAGTCTCTGTTCCAGGATCTGTACCATCAGCACCCTAGAACCCCACACAAACAGAGTATGACTAAACAAATTATAGGTTGTAAAGACAATATAAAAGCAGTACAAAAGTATTCAGAAAGTAAACAAAGTCAAATATATGACAATCTTAAAAGACTTCTGTAAAAATCTACAGCATTAAGTAAATATATTCAACTATATGAGATTTCAGAAGTTTTGAGTACCTGTGCACACACAAACCTGAATAATGTAGCCACCATCATTTAATAACAACAGACAGTGAAATATCCAGCTCTTCAAAAGCCTCACCAGCTTTGCAACTACAGTATTTGCTGCTGGCTCCTGTACTTTGTATTTTCATTCAGCCTTCTTAAACATTCCAAGTTGATTTTTCTTGTGAAAACACCAGTTTTAAGAAATTACCAGCAGCCAGTAGCAGTCTCAACTTTTGGGGATGAATTCATACCAAGATTTTCTCTTCCAAGTATTCACATCTGTGCATTACAGCATTGATTTGTTGCAAGAAATTTAAGAGGCTGTAAAAGAAAGGTACAAATCTCACCTCAGCATCATCTGCTTCATATCCATCATTGCCATCAGCACTACCACTTCCTTCATTGCTGTCGTCACCTTCATCACCCATCCCTGTGTCTTCATCATCATCCTCGTCCTCCTCTTCCTCATCATCATAATCCTGTGATGAGACAATAAAAGAGCCTTAGAGAAATGCAAAAGGGGAGTGGAACAGGCTGAGTGTGGTGCACAGATCAACACCCACCCAGATACTCCCTCTTCAACAGGACAAGGGTAGGAACGAACATGGAAAAGTCTGAGGGTTCGGATAAAGGAAGGTAAAAGAAAAATTCAAGGTGAATTAGCAGGTAGCTTTAAAACACTACAAGTGCAGGCAACATAAATACAGACTACTCACACAGTCAAAAATGGTTTGATTAAATTAGTCCTGCCTGGCAAGCTTTATATCTGATGAAAGACAAAATCATAAAGGAATTCCATGATATACATACTTCCTGCTCCCCTTCATTTTCTTCATCGTCGTCATCTTCATCATCACTATCAATTACAATCACATCATCTCTCTTGGACTGGCCATCCTGAGAGGAAGAAGTGTTTTGTTGGTCTGACTGAAGGGATCCAAGATCTATTGGGATAGACTGGGAAGTCTCCTCACTGTCCTCCATGGCGCCGTACTCCCCCTGTGTCACACCCTGCCAAAGACCAAAGGCAATCACCAGAACAAACAAAATCCAGTGCACCACATACAACAGCAAGAGAACCAGGCTCTGATGTTTAGAGGACAGACAGTTACTGCTGTTCCTTAAAAACTGACCAGAGGAGAGAATGTGACAGGTGACTGTCAGTGACTGAACAGTGCAAGCCTAACCTTTAAAACATTTTAAGTGGTCTCTATGGAGAACCTGCAAGATTCCATTTGAGATTTCACTTCTAAACATACTGAGAGTTTGGGGGCAGATGGCAATTTCTGCTGAAGACTTTTGCTCTTCAAATATGCTTACTTCTCCAATGGAGTCTTGTGAGTCTTGGTTGTATGTTTGTGCCTCCACTTCTCCATCAGTGCTCTCTTCTGCTGTCACTTCCTCCTGGAAGAACAAACATTTTTCTCACTTAAAACACATCATTAGCCCTAAACACGTTTCAGATTGTGTTTTTTTTTACTTCTTTAACAAAAATTATCTTTTCCCACACAGATTATGGGCAACATTTTCTCTCCCTTCCTCAGCAATGCTTTTACCAAAAATCTCATTCCCTGTCCTGGAGAAATAAAATTTCCCCTGCTCACTGGACCTCAGCATACGTCAATCTTTTCAGGACCAAAAACTAACCATCAAAGTTTGCCATCCTACCTCCAGCCTTCCAGATCCTTAAGTGATAATGTTCTTACAGGATCCTGCCCTTTTTCTGTTATGGACATCCCTCTGGCACAGAGTTTATAAAACATCTTTAGCTTCCTTAACATGGTTCATGAGTTGCCTACTGTCAGGCAGTCTCAATTTCATCCCTTTTTTACAGCACATCCCAAATCCCTCACACCAACATTCACATGCATCTTCTGTAGGCTTTTCCAGCAACTCATCTTTGCTTCCTATCTCCTAAATACCCTGTATTTTTGTCCAGAATTACTGTAGATAAGGACCTTCTGAACCACACTGAAAGAAGTTTGAACTTCTTCCTCCTCAATCCTAGGATATGGCCCTCTCTCTTTCATCCTATAGATTAAGATTTCCATCATTCATTCTAACTGGTTTAACCTCTGCCTTTCTAGATGCCCAAATATAATTGTTTCCTCCCCAAAAGATCAGACAGTCAATTAAAAATTCACTGATTTGCTCTGAAGTAACACATTTGCTCTTCCCATTCAAATCCTACAAAGGGAGAGATGAAGTAGCAGCACTTTATTTATGTCTGTGCCAACCTCAGGCCCAACTCTCTGCATGATTCTCAGTTTCTTTGAAGTAGGTGCATCCACTGTTTCCTCAGAGATCTGGTCCGAGTTTTCCACAGTGTTGTCCTCCTCTTCCTCTCGGGAGCGTTTAGACAGTGAGGAACTGGGGGTAGCTGAAACTTCAAAGACCTCTCAGTTATTTTCAGAACAACACATGTGCAAACCAGAAATCAAAAGGTTTGGTATTTTCCTCTGAAAATCACCTCCATTTCTGCACTGAATGACAACAATCAGAATCATACTGAGCTGTTTCCTAGGCCACGAAAACATCAACCCCTTTAGTTACAAGTCTTAAGCTCTCAGGCCTTTATTCACAACTTAACTGACCCAAAATAAGCCTCAGGGTACAATATTTCTTCCAACATCTTTGCTTTGGACAAGTACACCCAAAAGTTTTAAGTGAGTATCAGCTGGAAAAAGAGAACCCCAAAAGTCTGCAGAAATGTGGTTTTTTTGGGGGTAACAAATATTCTATTTACACTGTGTAGAATAAACAGATGTGCAACAGTGTATTAGAGTGAGTAGCTTTAGAGTACTTCCTATATTTTAAATTCAAGCTTAAGTAGCTTACTCATGGCTACTAAAATTAACCTTGCTCACAGTGCCATGGAAACAGAACAGCAAGGTTTAATGTATTAAACTCTAAAGCTGCTCTGAGTAGGACAAAGTTTTATTTTCTTTCTACTTTAAGGAATGCAGTGCCAACAGCATTTCAGAGGCACCTTTTCTGACAGTTCAAGAAAGAAGCCTGACTTCAGAAGTTCTTAAGATGTGCAGTAAACTAAAGGAGGGGAAAAAGGCCTGAGCTGAAGTGAAGCCTGGTTTGCCAAGGGTCCAACTGGAGCTGCTTACAAGGAACTACTGAGCAAGGCAGGCCTACAAAATGACACCAACCTGTGCCAAACACGGCTGTGGAAGTGGAGGGCCTCTCTATCTGGGAGCTCTGCACCACCTCCACGATGGCAGGGGCTGGCTCCTGAGCTGCAGGCTCGATCTGAGCGTGGCTTTGCTGGGTGGGCTGCACAAAGGCAGTGGCCTGTGTCTGCTGCTGCACAGTCAGGATGGGCTGGGCCAGGGATGTTTGCACGTTGGGGCTGGTGGAGCGCACGGAGCCGCTGGCGCTCCCGAACACTGGGACGTGCTCCACGGGTCCTTCCGACTGCATGGCTGCAAGGCAAACAGCAGCACAGTCAGGCTCTTCATTCATCCAGCACAGCTCACCTTCTCCCTCTCAGGATGCCCTGAACAAGCACATGCAGTGTTTTGCAGATACATTAATGAGATGCACATCTCCTGCTGAGGAACCATGAACTTTTCTGCAAGTGGAATGGTCACGAACGCTCCAAGAGATGGAGGGACAATGACACTGTCTGAGGCCCTTCCAAACTGACTACCACCAACATTTCAAGGCAAAGGTAGCACTTCCAAGTGCTGAGGATCCTTATACTACACTACAAAGCTCACCTTCCTGAGTCTCCACCTGTGTTGTTGGCATAACAGTGGCTGTGGGGGTAGTGGTGGGATTGGTGACTGTGGCAGGAGTCACCATTGGACGGATGCTGGCTCTTGGAGTAGACTTGTTCCCAGCTATTGCAGCAGCAGTCACTTTACTGGGAGTTGACACAACAGGAGTTGGTTTAATGTTTGCTGTTGGGGGATCTGAAGTGCTGGCACTGAAAAACAGGAGATTGGTTTCATCATGGTACAGAAAGCAGATTTTTAAAAATAACCAACAAATATATTCTCATAGCCAGAAACACGATTTTTTAAAGCTTTTAAATTAAAAAGGCTGACAACAGCATAAGGAATTGTCTTCCAAACTTTTTATAGCTGAAAGAAGAGAGACACACTATGCCATCAATAGCATTTTATCCAGCTTGGAGGAATGACAGGTTTCTTCCTAGGTAATGAAGTAGGAATCTAGCAACAGATCAAATCTGATTCACTCAATACAGAACAACATCATCTCTTGGCTGAGACAAGGGGCAGCCAAATTTTAGGAGACAGTTTTGAAAGCCTTGCTGTCTAAAGGATGCAGTCATAACAGCTGAGTGGGAGTTTGTTAGCTCAGCTCATTAGTACAGCAATATTTCCCATTTCAGAGCTTAGGCATTTGACTATTTTATCTGTTGTTGGAGTTATCTGTTCAGTCTGTTTCTCATTCTTGCACAAGGAAGATCCTTCCCAAAACCAAAAGTTAACAATCAGAATTACACAACTTCAAAAATCTTGGGAGTCTGAAAAAAATCTTCCATATTTCCCAGATAGCATGTTCCTGGTGGTTAATATGCCAGTTTACAGCTTAAAAGCTCTATTGATTAGATATAGCTGAGAAAACAGCAGGAATATATTATTTTGATCAGTACCTTTGCAGTTGTTTAAGAAAAATTATGAAAAGCCAGTGGTTTACTAAAAAGAAGAGCATGTACATAATGATAAACACAAGAAATATCAACCACCAAAACCCTGCAAATGCCTTGAACTCACATTCCTCTTTCACCTGAAGCTGGAGTAGACTTGAGTGAGATTTGCCTCTGCTGTTCTGGGACCTGTTAGGTAAGGAACAGAAACATTATGTCATGTAGACATGAAACAGAGCCAGCAACATGGATAACACTTCAGCACTTTGCTACAAATCTGTGAGAAAAATTCTTGTTGGGTATTTACCTGGGCAGACTCCATAATTATGGCAAATTCCCCAAACCAAATCATACCAGCCATACCAAGTCTGGTAAACAACTTGGCAATTACTCAGGTATTTTCTGAAGACATGAACCCATTATACTGAATAAATAAGTAAAATACAAAAACAGAGGGCAGAGTATGAACAGCCTCTTGGCTGATACACAGTGAATGACAGAACTGCCTGCTTGGCACTGGGAATTCTGATTAGGGCAGGAAATTTCAATTCAGTTCTGAACCTTACTGAAGCCAACCTGTGCATTTCCAAGAGCAGGGCACAGTGGCACCTGAGTCCAGGCTGGACAGTGGTGGCCTGACTGCTGTCCTAAGGCTGCCTGGCAGGACTGTGTACAGTTTGTACCTTGTTTGTGGACTCTGGGGGCTCATCCCGCTGCTCGTGGTGCCGCTCCTGCTGCTCCCGGAGCTCCCTCTCCAGGCGGCAGATCCGCCCCTCGTACTGGGACTTCAAGGCGCTCATCCGCACCTCCAGCTCCGTCTTCTGCTCCTCCAGGGAGCTGCTCTTCTGCTTCCACTCCTCATTTTCCTTTGTCAGCTGCTCTTTTGTACCTGGTGCAACAGGAAAGGGTTCAGCCTTGCTGAATCTGTACACTGAAAAACTGGGTGTTTTACCAGGTCACTGAAGTACTCTGAAATCCTAAAAATGTTAAGCTGTAAAAGAAAATCTGGGAGGCATTTATGCCATTTTTCTATTTAATTACAATTAAATAAAAAGAAACTAAAGATAGAAGAATATGCAATAAATAGAGATAAATAAAAAACTTAAAGAAGTAGTCCCAAAAGAACAAGATGCTTTCAGCAAGCTCTTACACCATCATTCCTCTCAGTGACATTTAAAAACAGAGGAGACAATGTGTTTTGCACCTGTACATTTAGGGAAGGAGAGAATTGTCTGAGCTGTTAGTAGGGCCAATCTGCTCTAATCAAGAGAAGGATGATCAAAAATGGGGGTTATTGTGCTGGCTGGCCAAAAGCAAAACTTTTTCTATGTCCAGGCTAGAGCTAGTTATGTATTTCTATCATCCCCTGGAGGAATTAAACTTTAGAATGGTCTCTGTAGCATCTCGTCTAGAAAACAGTAAAATATGAAGCAGGCCATATTTTTCAAGCATCCTAAGGGCTTTTCCATAGAAATAATTGAAAATCTCTAAGGACAGAAAAAAAAGAATTACAATACCAGCTAACTGTGCAATTTTCTGCTTGGCTGCAAGCAAGGTCTTCCTCGTTTTCTCCTCCTTCTCAGTGATCTGTTGCCTGAGCTGCTCTTCCTGTGTAGTCTTCTCTTGTAGATCTTGATGGAAACGGGCCAGTTCTGCCTGTAGCTGCATTATCTGCTCCTGGAGATTCCTAACTTCAGTTTCTTTTTCTGTTATTGTCTAGGGAGAGAGAAATATTGCAATTGTTGGCCACAACCAACTACTTTGGCAAACAAAGAGCCCAAGTTCCAAGGAGCTGGTATTAGCTGGCCACTGGATTAAGGTTTAAAGGCTTCTTATCAACTACAGGAGTTCAGTCCTCTCTGAATGCAAGAGCTGGAGAATAGCATTCTCTTTCCCACTTATTCTAGGAAATAATGAGAGACACACTAGACACAGGGTTTAAACCAGGCTTAAGAGCTCTCTTTCCCAAGAAAGTAGAGGCACAATTGGTCACTTCCCATATTTTGGTGACCCACATTAAAACACCCTCCCACTCTTCACTGTTACACACTTAGGACTGCAGTGGAGAACAGTACTCTGAAATTACTCACTGTTCTTACCTTTTGTAAGCTTTCAACCTGAGTCTCCAAATTCTTTGTCTTCCCTTCAGCTTGACTGAGAGTGTCTTTTAGCTCTTGTACTTCCTGGGCAGAAACTTGGTCTTCCTGTTGTTCTGCCAAAGGCTGAGTTGACACTTCAGCAACCATCTGAAAGGCATCAAAGGGTACCAGGCTGAAGGGGACTATCTGATCACTATGTCATTACTTTCAGGAGATGCTTTTTGCGCCAAGTGATCAGTTTAAAAGTTCTGGGCAAACCCCAGGAACTCTAAGGAAGGCTCTGTTTCAGTTCTATCTACCTTATCATGCTGTGCCTTCAGCTCCTCATACTGAGTCTTGTACCTGCGACCGATTTTCTTGACCTGTGTTATAGTTTTCACTTTTTCCTGTATGTCAGCCACTTTAGCATCCAGTTCTTTCTGCAAAGTGTCCTTTTCTGTTCTTATCTTAGTTACTTCATCCTTCAGGCTCTGAACAAGATTCTGGCTTGTAGTCAAGGATGCATTAGTTCTAAATGACAAGAGATCAGAGGGAGATGCAAATGAGATGCTTGAAAACATTCATACATTTCAATATAATTTATTTATTTATGCAATATCACAGGTATTATCTATAGTGGATTATGTTTTCTAGGAATTTGCAATAGAGAATAGGAATTATTCTACAACATATTACTTTGGAATAATTTCAGCTTGCAAAACAACTCTCTACCTTGCCTGCTTGTTATCAAGCCACAGAAAGAATACCAAAGGTTTCACAGTTACATGGAGACACTTAAGAAATGACACTTCCAGATACAGCTGTAATTAAGAGTATTTTACTTTGCACAAAATCTTTTATAAATTGACTAATACCACACCTGGCAACTTCTGCTTTAAGCCTGCCTGTTTCTTCACTCATCTGTTGGACACGCTTGGCATTTGCCTCCTTCTCGGAGAGCAGCTTTCGATACTCTTCGAGATCAGTGTCCTTCTGTTGGCTCAGTAAGTGCTGAAAGGGGGAGAAAACAGGGGCATTTTTGTAAGGTAACGACACAGATATAGCCAGAAAATCTCCTTCAATTAGTGCCACTGCTTTTGCCTTTCAATATGGAATAGCCAACTTTGAAGCTGGGTGAACTATGCTTTATAATTCAAACATATTTCTTAGTTTTTTATTCTTTGCAAGAAAATTTAGCACTTTTTAAAGTTGTTTGACTGGTGGGGCTTTTTTCCCCACACTATGTTCTTTGAAAGGAGGCATTCCCTCACCTGAGTCCGGGCTTTCCAGCGTTTAACATCCTCTTCCAAGAGCTTTTTCTCTGCCTGCAGCATCCCACTCTTCTCACTGAGCTCGGCATTCGACTCTTGCAGGGGCAGGATGTCTGCCTCGAGCTTGCGTACCTGAGAAAGCACAGTAAGGGGTTACACTCTGCACCTCAGGAGACTGAGGGAATCCCTCAGGAAAAAGTCCTGATAGAGCTTCTTTCCCAGTTCTCTGCCTTCCAGTGGCCAGCTGGAGGAAGAGAAAAGGACAAGGACAACGGCAGGGGATGATCCTACAGAGAAAAAATACATTGCTATGACTTCCCAATCTTAGATGAACACTGTACTTTGGTACAGGAGAGATTATTAAATCCAATGCATTGAATTCCATTAAAATAAGCAGGATCTCCCTTTTAAACTCTTAATAAAGCTGTGGTCTGTTTTATAGGTGTTCTTGTGCCATTTTTAATTTAATTGCTAGTAATATCCTTGTTCCTGGTATACCTCTAGCCATGGATAAACACTCACTTTCAGGTTCATCTAAATGGAATTGAACTTCAAGCTTTCCAGTGTTGTAGATGGACCAATGTCTTTTAAAATTCAAAATGGAAAGCTTCCTCATTAGTGTATGACTTCATGGAAAAATTATAATGTAAATCTTGTATTTACTGTAATCAGCAATGGTATATCCATACATTTAAGTCATTCATGGAATAGCTGAAAGGTTTTTGTGAAGCACAGTACTAACCTTTGCTTGTACCTGCTGTAACTCTTGCTCCAACCTCTCCTTCTCCTCCCTTAACATCTTGTTGGTTTCTATGAGTATGTTCATAGTCTCAGTTTTCTTCATTAATTCTTCATGCTGTGCAATGGTTTTTGCTGTTACCTGTGGAAAGATTCAACTCAGTCATTTGTTTTGCTTGCACATATACTCCACCTGGATCTGGTATAACACCACCTTGGAAAGCTATCCTGGCATTCATTATCTCACATGTACATTCAAAACAAGTAAATATCACTTAAGAAGCAGGATATGGGGAAAAAAGAGATAAATTATCTTTATTTTCCCTAATGAAGATATTTTGGAATTGCCACTTTCTTACAAGACTCAGAACAAGAAACTCCATTTGGTTATATGCAATCCCAGCTAAAAAAAAAAAAAAAAAATTCTTTCAAAAATTCATTTTTGGGCACAAGCAGCCCCAGAACAGCCCTGTATTCATTGAAATCATAAGCACCAACCCAGCCATACCTGCACCTTCTCCCTCTCAGCATTGAGGCTGTCTTGCAGCTCCTGGAGCTCCCTCTCCAGGTGCTCCACTCTCTGGCGGTAGCGCAGGCTCTCCACCTGCGCCACCTCAAACCTCGTCTCTGCAATCTCCTTCTCCCGACGGATAAACCTGCAGGGAGGAGTTCAACACCACATCACACCAGGAAAATGTTCTCAGGTAGTACAACCACCTCCCACCTAACAAAAAAGCACTGAATTTTTAACATTATCCTTCAACTATAAAGTAATACAGAACTATTTAAGTTCAAATCTAATTTATAACCCCCAGGAGAAGGAACCCAGAGCTAAGGTTACCTAAGAATTTCCAGGATTTGTTCCTGGGATTTCCCTTCCTCACTAAGAGAAACATTTGCTGCAGTTGGGATGGCTTCTTTCATGGAAGTCACCATCTTATTGCTCATGCTCTCCAGCTGCTCATGTAATAATCGATTTTGTTTTTCCAGATCCTCACAGCGGGACGCGAGTTTTGAAGCTTCATCCTACAACAGAATCATTCACTGACTGTGATTTCTGTGTCTGAATTTCTGTTAACTGAAAAAAAACACTAAAACAACAAAGCCCATCACACCTTGATCATTCTCTCTCTCTCTTCCCAGGAGGCTTTGGATTCCAAGAGCTCAGACTCTGCTTTCTGAGCAGCCTCCTCCAGCTGCTGTCTCACTGCTGTGTTCTTGGTGACTTGCTCTTTGATGGCCTGTAGTGCCTCCACATCAGCAGCATGAAGCATCAACTCCCGCTCATATTTGTTCTGAGCTTCAGAAGCCATCATTGCCTGCACAAAACCAGAATAAATAAACCCTGCTGCTCTTATTTTCTATGTTTGATGTGTACCAAGAGACAAAAAAGTAAGTTCCTTTTGAAAAACAGTTGGTAACAAGACAATCTTATCAGCTGCTGCTAAATATCACATTGCCCCACAGTTGTAGAAGATGACAATTAGGGTTTGGGTTAGAAAAATACTTTCCTCATTGTCTTGCTGGGAGCATTTTCAGCTCCCTCTTCAGGACATGGGGGCAGCAATTCCTTAAAACCATTTAATTACATTCCCAAACTAATCTTTTTACGTAACGAAACAGACCTTAGAAAGAGAAATTTATTGCATTCAATAAGCAGCTGCTCCCAAAATAGAGAATCTGCTCTCCCAGCACTTTTCCTGCCTCCAGCAGTCCCTGAGTAACAGTTTAGTTTCGAATTCAACTGAAAGCTAACATGAATTTTGCTGTCTCTGGCTAAAACAGGCAAACACCACAAACATACTTGTTCCTGGCAGTCCCTCCTGGCCTGCTGTTCATTACTCAGAGCTGTGCTGGCTCTCTGAAGAGCTTCCTGAACTTCTGACTGCACAGCAGACAGACTCTTCTTCAGTTCTGAAAGCTGCAGTGACAGGGGAACAACAAAAACAAAGTAAGAACAAATCCAGGACTAAGTGGCAAAGTATTTGGCAGAGTACTGAACAGAGTCTTTCATAATGGTGACTATTTTATTACTTATAGATTAAAATCACTATTGAAAGAGACAAATACTTTCTATATTTTGACTTGTTAATATAGAGAGCTCTGTCCTGGTAAAAATATAATCCTTTACTGCAGTAATTATAGTTACAGTAATTTTGTTTCTTTCTGAAACCTCTCACAAGGGCTGTTACTTATGCTTTCCTGCTCAAAGTTCAGGCAGAGAGTGACAGCTTGAAACACACAACCACTCCACTGAAGTGACACTGTTAATGTACTGCTCCTGTTTGGGAACTTCTCACAAATTCAGGCACCCTGTGTACACTCTAAAGACCTGGTTTAGGCACTGCTATACTGTGAAACCCAAGTGAAGCTGAGGAAGCTTTGTGCAAGCCCCTCCCTGGGGACTCTGGGGAGGGGTCAGTGCATACCTGCTGTTCCATGTTCTCCACAGCTTTACGCTTCTCCTCCTGCAGTTCTTGTTTTTCTTTTTCTGACTCCATCAACTTCTTTTCCAGCTGTGCCTGATACTCTGAAGACTCCTTCAAACGAGCTTCAACTGTTGTACGAACTTCCTCTGTCACCTTCATTAAAATCCATGAGATCCACTTTTTATCCCATTAAATACATTATTCTGATACAACACTGGAATTTTATTAACAATTTAAAGCCAGAATAGGTATTCTCAGCATCTAATTTAGAAAAATACTTAAAGTGTGGGAAATCACAAACAGCAATGAATTTTTGCTCTAAAAAAACCCAATTAAAGTAAATAAAAATAAATAATTAACTACTTACTTGTTTTTCCTTATTGAGGGATTCCTCCAGGCTAAGAACCATGGCCCTGTACTGCTCCACATTACTGGAGCTAGTCTTGAGCCTCTCTCTCAGATCATTGACTTGTTCCTCAGCTTGTCTCAGCCGACTTACAAGATCATCCACATCTTCATTTGTACTAGGCTGACCTGCAACATTAGAACACATTCATTAACTGAAATTGAATTTAGCTTTAAAACCACTGTTCTCTTGAAAATGGAAGTAATTTTAGGATGATAACATGATAAAAACAATTGCTTTCACAAAATTCCCTAAATAAACCTGTAACCCGTCACCAAAATAAGGGCTTACAATAAACATTGTTGACTATTTAAAACTATGTAACCTAAAACATTTAAGCTCCTTCAAATAAAAATAAAGGAATCCTTTAAGAAGTTTTGCTTTATTTTTCCCCTTTGTCAAGACTGCTTGGATGTGAATTTTACATTAACAAATCATGATGGTTACCATTGGTCTGAACTGTGATTGCAGTAACAAAGAGGTTTATTACTTAGTGTACTGTTGTCCCAATTCTAATGATTATGGACTGTGAATTTTATCTTTGTGCAGATGGCATTGCTTAGCATAAAGACATATTAACTGCAGAGGAAGAGTTTACCTTTCCCTGGAGGCCTCTGTGAGGACTGGGATGTGAGCTGGGCTTCAGTGTTGTTCAGCTGCTGTTTCAGCATGGCACTTTCCTTCTGGGCATTCTTCAGGAGCTCCTTTGTGTTGATGTGACGGTTGGTCTCTGTCTCCAGCTGCCTCTTCAGGTCCAAGATATGAACCTGCAGGCACAAGGTTCTCAGCTTGCAATTATTCCCAAGTGGCACAGGGGCCAAGTGTGGTTCTACGTGTCAGGCATGGAGAAGAATACACTGCACTCTGGCAGAAGCACCTGGGCTTTATTTTCCTCCAAACAAGTGCAGCACATTTACACTCACCTCTTGATTCTTGGTAAGAGAATGTCTTTGTTCCACCTCACTTTCCAGTTTCTTCTTCAGCTGAGATATCTCACGCTCCAGCTTTTCTATCTGATTATTGAGCCTCTGCTTTGTTTCTGTCTCAGATCTCTCCAGTATTCCCTGACAAAAAAGCACAATGCACTTTGCTTACAACACACCTCAATAATTCTCTTCTGAATTACTGCAGCACTTCATACAAAGTTGCCACAACACTTCTCCTACCCAGAAAATAATTAAAAAGTAGGTAGATACAGAAAATGATAAAAAGTAGCTCTTAGAATGTTTGACTTAGCTTTGAAAGGTTTAATTAATCATGTTAATACAATAAATATTATTAGAAGAAAATCTATTATCCATGCAGTCTAATGCCATGGATTAAAAAACCTCCAAAAGATCTATTAGAGAAATAGAATTCAGTCACATGATCAAATGTGCATACTTAAATAAATTCTAAGTGTCAATATACCTTACAATAAATTATATAAATGTATAAAAGTAAATATAAAGTAACAGCAAAATCAACTACCAAGGCAGGCACTGGTAAATTTTGCTATCATAAAAATTAACATTACAATTTTTTCCTTTCACTTTGTTTCATGTGTTTTGTTTCCATTTGATTGTGAAGATCCTTCTCATCAACTGAGAATTCTCAGGACTTTGCCCAGGTAAATAACAGATAATGTAGGACAGGAATCCCAAACTTGCTGAAACAATTTGCTGAAGTATTTTATGCTGTGTTATTTCTAACCACGTAAAAATCCATGTCAAGACCCAATCCCATGAGTCTTTAATTTGATTTTCATGGGTATTTATTGCAAAGTCTGACAGACAGATCCAACCTGGGCATAACAATAGCATCACATACCTGAATTGTTCTCAAATTGGTGAGCAGCAAGTTCTGTCCTCTTTGCTCAACCAGCAGAGAGTCACGCTGCTGTGTCAGACGCACATCTGACATCTTCAGGATATCCTTCTCTTTTTTCAAGTTTTCTGCTCTCACCTTTAAGACAGCAAATAATAAAAAATTTGTTTTCAATCCTAAATCCATCCATTAAATTTAAGGTGTGAATTAAGACAAGAACAGTAAGAACAGAACTACTGGACATTCTGCTTTCCCTGCAAAATGAAACACCTTAGAATGTTCTTACATCTCCACTCTTCTCTTGAGCCATTTCAGGATAATTGTAAGGAAAACTCTAGTGCTGCCTTTGAATATCCTGCAGTGCCACACCCTGTTACTGACCTCTGCCACTGCCAGTTTTTCATTAGCTCCCCTCAGGTCCTGAGTCATGGTGTTAATGATCTGCTCCTGCTTCTGAGTGGTCGCTGTGAGCTTCTGGGTTCTCTCGTGCAGGGAGGTGATTTCCCGGCGATAGCCTTCCACATTATCCTGCAGCATCTCGTACCTTCCAGGGAACACAGCAAAGCAAGTCTGCCACATTGCAACCCAACAGGTGCATGCACACTGCTGTGTTTCATGGTTTTAGGTTTTAGTTTGCCTCACTCAACTACAGCTTCTGTTCTTGATCCCACCTGCAGTATTTCCTTCGTGTACTTACACAGAATAAACAGTATCAATTTTTAACTGAGCAAACAATATCAAGCAGCCAGAGAACAGGTAAGGCAATGATATTGTGTAGCTGAATTACCGTTTGGAGGCAAATTCCAGCTGTGTGGATATCTTGGCATTTTGGGACCTCAAGTCTGTGACCTGCTCCTGAAGCTTTTCATTCTGTTCATTCAGAAGCTTGTCGTTCTCTGCCTTTTCTTTTTTATAGTTCTCAAAAACTTCCTGCAACTGCAGCAAAGAACAGACATAAAAGTGCTTATCAAGTGTAAAAAGAAATAGGGACAGCTTTGTGCAGTGTGTACTGAAAAATGTACCTGCTTAAGAGCAGCCTTGGCCTCCACAGTCTCCACAGACTCAGTCATGGACACCGGAGCAGGAGTTGCCATGGACTGAACTAAATTCGGGCGCTTTGGAGTAGATGTAAGACAGATCTCCTCCGGTAACATACCTGAAGCTACACAAAAGTAAAGGGGGTTTTAGAGCAACACCTCTGCTTGCCACAGCAGATGATGCAGCCCTGCAGCCTGGATACCTTGCAGAGGAATGATGGCCCCCGTGGTCTGGGTGAGCAGGATGCGGAACATGTCCCGCTGGCGGATGATGGACTCCACGAGCTGCAGCTGGTGCTGCCGCGACTCCCGCAGCTGCTGCAGCTCACTGACAGCCTCATCCAGCTGGCTCTGCAGCTCAGAGATCCTGGAACAACAACAGCTGCCTTCAGCAACATCACAGGGAGGCATATCCAGGTGTTCTGGGCTCCTTCCCTCCACAAGGATGGTGAGGGGCTGGAGCGTGTCCAGGAAAGGGAACAGAGCTGGGGAAGGGTCTGGAGCTCCAGGAGAGCCTGAGGGAGCTGGGAAAGGGGCTCAGCCTGGAGCAAAGGAGGCTCAGGGGGGACCTCCTGGCTCTGCACAACTCCCTGACAAGGAGGGGGCAGCTGGGGAGATTGGGCTCTGCTCCCAGGAAACAAGGGACAGGACAAGGGGAAACAGCCTCAAGTTGTTCCAGGGGAGGTTCCAGTTGGACAACAGGAAGAATTTTTTTACAGAAGGGGTTGTTAAGCATTGTCAGAATCTGCCCAGGGTGGTGGTGGAGTCCCCATCCCTGGAGGCATCCAAAGAAGCCCTGGACATGGCACTCAGAGCTCTGGGCTGGTGACATCTGGGGCATAGCTTGGTCTCAATCCTGGACATCTTTCCCAAACTTAGTGATTCTGTGAACCTATGACAGAATCCTGCAAAGTTCTAGGAGACAGCCTTTAGGCTGCCATTTGCAGATGAAAAAGAAAGCAGGCCTTTTCCCTGAACAGGAGAATTCTGTTCATGTGAATAACTTCAAAAATGTCAGCAGCATGAGCAGAGATTCAGGCTAAGAACCTTTCATATAGAATTCCATTACCTGTGGCCTTTACAGTAGTGATTTAGATATGCACATATGCAGTTTTTTGTTCAGCTAACAGGAATGAAAACTTATCTTTTGGAAAAACAGCTGTTGTGTGAAATGTGTCACTAGAAGACTGACAATTATTCTTAAATCAGGTTTTAATGATAGGACCTATTATAAGATATAGAGCTATAAAGCCATTTTAATATAAACCTGAAGGTTCTGTAGCTTGGTAAGAACTTGCTTTCATGAGTTACATAGCTGCTGCACACAATTAATAACAATTAGAAGCAAAAAACTGAAAAATGCTGTTACTACTTGATACAAAGTTAATGAAAAAGAAGAGGTGATGTACTTAGATGATGTTGTTTCTTGCTCCTCTTTTTCTCTGGCCTCCCCTAGCTCCCGAAGAGCCACCAGGAGACGTTGATTCTGCTGCTGAAGCTCTTGGATATTCCTGTAGGAGACCAGGTGTTGAGTGATCACTTCAGAAGAGCTGCTGATGTCAGCAGAGCTCACTGCTTCATCACGGATCACGTGGTTGCCTCTGGCTTCTTCCAGTTCCATTAACAGCACACAGATCTGAAAGAGAACATTCCTTGTGTGAGGCCTGCAGACTCCAAAGTTTGCTCTGAAAAACAACATATTAGAAATAAAGGACCTGGAACTTAAGGGGCTTTCCCTACAATGTGCAGACAATTATAACCAATAAATCCTTTTAAGACAATTATATGACAGAAAAAATAGCTTGACAAGAGGTAACAAATCAGAAATACAAAAACTGTTCAGTTCTGTGAACAGATCACAGGACAGTCCAATCTAACAAAGAAATTATATAGATGAATTTTGCATGTCAGATGCTTAACAGTATTATCCTAAAGCAGCACCACTTCTATCTAGCTAGACTTATCCTTATCCTTGAAAGCAGAACTACCATGCTGTCCTGAGGAGAAGCTTTAACATCACCAAGGTACTTAGGACAATCAAAGTCTCCATGACTGTGGCCGAACACAAACTCCAAGTCAACATCAGAAATGCATCAGCACATGAATACAACAATTGCAAACAGCACATTTAACCACAGCAACGTTTCTTCTACCTGCTGGGAGAGATCCTTCACTCGCACTTCCAGTCTCTGGCTCTCCCTCTCAAAGAAGGAGGCGTGTTTGTTGGCTTGGTCAGCGCTGTCCTGCAGGCGGTGGATCTCCTGCAAGCACAGCCACAGAAGCAAACATCACACCTCAACTGGACACACTCCTTTCCAGAGAGATAACAGCATGTGCAGATATGCCTGGGGAACCAAACTGTTCCTTAAGTTACACTTCCAAGGTTAAACTCCAGGTGTTCTGGAATCAAAAGCCATGTTCTTTTGTGCTGTTATTGGTGTACTCTTTAAAAGCAGTGGGAAGGGAGCACTGAAGCCAAATTTTACACCAAATAAACACTAAACTTTGTTTAAAGTAAAACTACTCTCTCAGAAAATCGGAGACTGTAGATCACCACTATAAAAAAACATGAAATACATTGGTTCTGTAAAATACTTTGTACAGTTCCACAAATCACAAGACAGAAAGTCCAACACATCTTTTCCCATAATAACAGTTGACTGAAAGATTCCATTTCATATACTTACAACAGCAATTAAAGATTTGAAAATGAATTTTTTCCAAAATTATACATGCTCTTTAATTTTATACTGACCTTCATAGCTTGTTCAAGCTTTGCAGACAGACTTGCAACAGCTTTTTGAGAACGCTCAAATTCTTCACGCTGACGTTTTAAGATTGGGGCTTTGGCTTCTACTTCCTGCACTATTTCATCCAAATATTTATTGATTCTCTTATTCTCCAGCTTTTCCATATGCAACTGATCTTGAGTTTCTACATAGGCATTGTACAGCTGCAACAAAAAGGTTTTGGTTTGGTTTTGATACATCTGAACAGATCTTTTAAAAAAGAACCACTGGTAATGATACAATTCATACCTTAAGGCACTGCAATTTTATACAGCTCTGAATTAGTTAATTCAGAAAAACAAGTTGGACTTTTAAAATATGGTTTTAGGACTCGTATCACAGCAGAGAAGTTATACATAATAATTTTAAAACAGCAAACTTTATAGTGCAATTGTCTGCAATAAAAGAATTCTATGTAAAAGGCACAAGTTTGAAGTTTAAGACAACAGAAACATCAAAAACAGTAACACAGCATAAAGGAATTTCATGGCTGGACAAAACAATCAGTAACAAACAATGACAAGACAAATTGCATAAACATAAGTGTATGCACTAGAATCTGTATGACTTATTGTTATGTTAATTTTTGCACTTATAGGCCAAAAGCACAGCAGTAGAGAGTAAAAAATTATGTAATTAAGCAAGAAAAGGCAGCTCCTGACAAAAATGCATATAAAAAGTACGTTTATATTAACAAAACCCACCTATTTCTGAATTTGATCTACTAAAGAAAAACTGTAAGGCATGTTGAAAAAAGTCCCAGTAACTCAGCAAGAGAAGTCTGTCTCAATTAAGATTTCCTTGCCTTCATCAGACATGACCCCAAACCCAAAGAGTGCCCCAAGCCTGAACCTTTCCATTCTTCCAGTGCCACTGATGGCATCCAAGGGCTTTGCTGCTGGAGAGGTTGTGCTCACTCACCTCAGTTAACTTCATGCCAGGCTTGACCACTTTGGCCACTGCTGCAGCAGTGGGAGACATGGCTGCCAGCTCCTCCTCAGACAGGATGGCTCCTGGAGACAAAACCCCAAAATTACCATCCAAAAGCTGCAATAATCCACACCAGAAATACTCTTAAATATCATATCTGACTGGCTTTATTTGCATTGCTGAAAAACTGTTGTTACTAGGACTCCTAAAATTTAAATCATTTCAGAACGTGAGCAGTTGAAATAGCTGGAGCAAGGCTCAACCTCAGGGTTTTATTGCACTGTGAGAGATTTGGAGTAGCAGAGCACTAGTTTATTTTCATTAAATTAACACAGAGATAGAGCAGATGTACTCCATGCATCTGTTCCTTCCTGCTCTCTATCCTCTAGAAACTATAGATATGTAGCAAACAAAAAAGTGCTAAAACAGTGAATATTAAGCAAGATTTAATGTTAAACAGAAATTTAAGGATAGAGGTTTGTTTTCTGCTGCCTTTTTTTTAAAGAGGAAAATGAGAATAGTTTATCATCTCCCCTTCCCTCTGCAGAAAACCACGAAAAGCATGATGATTCAGCCTTGAAGAAAAGTTTCCTCTGCATTTTCTTTGAAAAGGTAACAGATTAACAAAAGAACTTCAAAAAACCCTATGGCAGAAATGCACTTTCTGCTGAGGGGAGCATATTTATATACATATATAAGCATACCTATATATATGAAAAAGCTTCTAAAATGGATTATTAGAAATAACCAAAGATGACATTGGACTAATGCAGCTGGTTCTCACAGAAATTCAGCACAATATCCCTGAAAGATGATAAAAGCCCAAGAGTTTCTGTATTTCAGGTGCCAGCTTATCCCACCTTTGCGCTTCGTAGCTGACAGTAAATCATTGGCGTTCTCCAGCTCCTTCTCCAGCTTACTGATCTTCTCTCTCAGCTCCTTTTCCATCACAGCTTTTGACTCTTCCACCTCAGCCAAATGCTCTTGGGCTGCTTTATTAGCTAAAATTAAATCAGATGAGCAGGTTCTGTGTTGTGATTGGTTTCATTTTTATTTTGAAAGTATCAGAATTTACCTGTGTACCTTAAATTTTACTTTATATGATTTGCAGAAGTTCATGCTGATAAGAAAACTCAGCAGTGTGGGAAAAGCATGAGCCACTGCCCATCCCCTTTGCTCAGAAAAGGGCAAAAATGTGAACTGTCCTTAGATGTGGAAAGGAATCTAAACTAAAAAACTAAAGTGAAGATATATCTTGCAAAATTAGACCCTTTCATCAAAATCCATAGTAAAATTCCAGGTGTATTTAAAAATAGTTCCCCAAACACCTGTAAATTCAACTAGTCAGGTACAGTTTCTGTTACAAAGGGACTGATGTTTCCATCACCCCAAAAGCCCAATGAAATTCCTTTCAGGAACACAAAACCCCACTTCTCAGAGCATCAGGGTACTCCAAGGAGCCCAGCTGCTCTCCTCCCTTTGCCACCTTACCTTCACCTGCTTCCTTCAAGAGCTTGTGCAGCTCTTCCACTGCTCCTGTCAGCTCATTGCTCTTTGCCTCTGAGTCATCAGCAGCACTCTGGAGAAAGTATTTTAGCTCACCTTTAGTACACAGCAACAGCAGCCCCATGTTTACAAGAAAGCTTAAGCTGACCACAAATTATGAACACAGTTCTCTAAGTAAAATGATGGAAGATTCCCCTAAGCTGGTCACTCCTATCCATGTGGATTAAGGCTCACTTTGATGCAAACTGCCTATCTGAGAGTAAGAAGCATCAAACACTGATTTGATGTGACAATTCCCAACACAATGTATGGCCTTTAGCTGTTCACAGCTACTGCTGGCTCTTTGCCTCTTTTCAAAGAAAACTGGGAATTTTCAATACTCAATTCCAAACAGTCTGAAAAATATGGTATTTTTAGGGACTCCATATAACAGTTTATGTTTCTTTGCTTCCAGCTCAAGATCTCCCAAGTGCAAAGCTGTGCAATGTTTATTTGGGTATCTGTGCAAGAAAGCTCACAAAGCAGAGCTCAGTACCCTGTGCACTAAAATGTGTGAACCAAAGAGCAAGCGGTTGTACATTTTAGCTGACTCAGAAGCTTACAGGGTGTTTTTTACTCTTTGAGCCAATAGAACAAATACTACTTGTTTAGATGGTGTGTCTTTGACACAGTACAGGATACTCAGCTTCTAACTGGGTCACAAACACCTGCAGTGTCCAGAAATGAACTTCTAAGTCAGAAAAATCTCTTCCACAGTCATACTTTCCACGTAAACTTCTACCTTCCAATAGATCCTAAAACATAACCACATTTTTACCACATGACACCTCAAAATAGTTGGCATAAAATTACTATTTCAACCCCAGTTTTGCTTACTCTTCAAGATAATCCAAACAATGTAAGAGTCTAAATGCTGACTAAGACAGCAGCAAAGAAAACAATGTTTTGGATGTTTCACAAAGTCCTGCAGTGGAAGTTAGCCTTTCCACATCCACATTTTGTGGGGAAAAAAACTCCAAATTGCCCTGCATTACATAAGATTTGGTCCCTACTATAGTTAGAACAGAATTAACACACTCACCTTATACAAGTTGGATAATTTCATGTGGGCATTCAGTTCATTGTGAAATCTCTCTTCCATGCTTGTCTGCTGCTCTTTTGCCTGTCAGATGGAAGAGGAGACAGGGTAGGGGAGCATTCCACTATTTCTGTTTCACTCATTTTATTGTTTGATTTGTAGAAACAACTGTAATGCTGTTTCATGTATTTCAAGCTGTCTCACCTCCTTCAGTTTATTCAAAAGTTCTTCCACATGCTTCTGGAGGTTTTCATTTGACTGTTTCAAGCTGTTCACCTGCTCCTCCATTCTGGAAACCTATTCAGAGAAGAAATAAGAACACCATATAAAAATTTTAGTTCCAAGTCCAGTTTATACTGGAAAATGTTTGTCTCATTGTTTTTAATTTAAAAATAAAAACCAACTCAAAAGCTGCTGAAAGAACATAAAGGGTTACTCAAGTACAGTCATTAAAGTATTTGGCTTTGTTAAATACAGTTAATCAGGGGCTATAATTTCTAAGAAATGACAACTCAGTAATTACATTACCTCCTCCTTTTTGTTCTCCAGACTACATTTGAGCTCCAGGATTTCATTGCCTTTCTCCCTGGCAGTATGGAGCAGCTCATCTGTTTTAGCTTTCAGTTCAGCATTCAGCCACGTGTTCTGGTTCTGCAGCAGCTCCTTTTCTTGCTCCAGCCTTTTCTCCCGGTACTGAAAGAATTGCAGAGTGTGATTGCAGTGGCTCCACAGAACACAAAGCAGTCAATCAAACTACTCTGACTAGAGGAGGAGTAGCAAAAATGTACTGTAATTTGGTAAATACAGGCAGTGCTCCTTATTTCACTGGTAGTAAGTTACAACTATCAAGCAATGAGAAATTCCTGCCATTTGAGTTGGTTTCCTCAAAGTTTACATCAGTGGAGAACATGAACTAGATTAGTGGCCTTTTAGAAGAAATTAATAATGATGTTGAGTTTTTTGTCCTTTCTTCCTCTCTTTATGGAGTTTATTCTGCCCACAGAATAATATACAGGTTCATAGCTAATTATTTTTCTCCTTTCTACCTCCCCTCATGGATCTTGAGTCCTCACCAGCAGGAAGGAGCAGCCACCACTGCCACCAAGGAGGCCTGGATATGCTTGCCAAGCCTGACACCCCTTGTCTTCTAGGAATAGAGATCTCACTTCCAGTCACAGCCACCAATTTTATAATAAAAGAATTTGCTCTAAGTAACAGGTGTTGACTTGACCTACTTTCTAAGGAATCCTAACAAAATGGTGATTACATCACACATAATGCAGAACACACACTGTCCTTAAAAAGCCCTACTCACCTTCATGGAAACATCTGATGTTTGAAGCTCATCCAACTTCAGCTGAAGTTTTGCCTTTTCTGTGTTTGCTTCTGTGAGCTTTTCATTTAAGCGTTTAACATCCTCTGCAGGAGGGAATTCAGTGTTAGAAAAAGCTCTTGTGCAACAGCTTTAATTACTAAGTTGTAAAGAATGACAACAGGCAAGATACTTTGTATGTAATTGTATGTTGGGCACTAAGATACTGTACAAGGTAAGTTTTTAAATCAAGAAAAACAAGCCCCAAACTGCTGTTTTTCTGCAATTACTGTGTTATTCACTGCCATGTTCCCTTTCCTCTAAACACTGCTTCCTGCCAATCCAGTATTTGGTGCTGCAGGTACAAACTGCATAATCCATCCAATTCAGTTGTTCAAGCACGTTTTACTCTGTATTTATTGACTCTGTTCCTGGCTGTACCATTTAAATGTTCAACTTCCTGAGATCGCCTTTCAGTGGTTCGGACCAGGTCCCTCTTCTCAGCTTCCAGTTCTTCCTTCTCTCGACTTAACTGGCTCTGAAAAAGATTGCAGGAGGTCAATAAAGCAATGTGATCAGCTCTCTGGACCAGTTTATAGCCACTAGGTACACTCAGAATCACACAGCAGCAAGCTGAACCTCAGTGAGTTACCCCAGCCAACTGAACGCTGGGATAAGAGGCTTAGAAAGGGCAGACAAATCACAATGGAGCTGTTCAAAACTGCATTTCAATTTAATATTCTTGGAAAGACAGCTGTGATAGTCAAGAATTTACTGAAAGAGTTTTATTTAGTTAAATAAAAGGGGTAACAGAGTAAACAAGGAATGAACACATGCATCAATATAAAAATCAAAACAAAGTCAATATTCTTGGATCATTTACAGGCTACACTGTCTCTGCCCTCAAGGTATCACTACAAAGCACCTCAGTCAGGCCCAGGTAAGCTGCTCTGGGGATACAATCAGATCCATCTTCTCATTGTGGAAAAATCAATCTCATAAACTTGTTTTAGCTTCCCACTTCAAAATGACTGTTCTGCTGGATCAGTCAGCTCAAGTGACTCATCCTGCAACCCAGGGACTTCTGGGCACAACACAAGGAAAACTGTGCCAGAGTGTGGGAAAGGATGGGGAAAAAGAGATTTAAAGTCACTTCACAACAGGTTTCAGCTGGAATGGATCCACCCAAGCTGAAACAAAAGCACCTGCTCACCTGTCATTCAGTTTGCTAAAACACCACCTTTTACTTAAAAACTTCCTGCAATTTTCCTGCACAGACGCCCCAT
Source organism: Notiomystis cincta (assembly GCA_013398075.1). Classification (NCBI taxonomy): domain Eukaryota; kingdom Metazoa; phylum Chordata; class Aves; order Passeriformes; family Notiomystidae; genus Notiomystis; species Notiomystis cincta. Next base: position 36,306 of record VZRX01011851.1, read on the forward strand.
GGACATGGAAATACCTCCATGAGCTCACATTGGTACTGATCCCAAACACTCCCTGGGGAACTGAGTGCATCCTGTGCTGCAGGGGGCCAGGTGAGCCACAGGAGCTCAGTTCCCAGCCACGTCCTGGCAGTACCTGAACGGCCGCGTTCCGGTCCTGGGCAGCCTCGAGCTCCTTGTTCTTCTCACTGAGCACCTTCAGCTGCTCATCTGGGGGGGAAGGAACAGTGAGGCATCTCCTCTACAGGGTGACACAACTCACTCTCCAAATGGGAGAGTCAAAACTCCCCTGACCAACATTTTTAACACAAGAGAGAGGAATTCCAGACGCCGCTCAGGAGGCAGCAGGGGCAGACTAAGGCACTCCTTCGGGCAGAAGCCCCTTCTGTGAGGATCAATCCACAGCCCACTGCACTGCTCCCACCCAGTAAGGGGCTTTGTTCCCATGAGAACAAAAGATGCCTTTAGAAAAGGCCAGCTTGAACACACCACCACAACACATCCCTACAAATGCAGCTGGTGGACAGAGCTTCTGTGCAAAACACAGAACACACAACGCTGCACCGCAGGGTGAATATCCCGCCCAACACTTAGAGTGTTACACAGTTACACTTACGAAGCTTTTTAAGCTCCTCCCGCAGAGTTTGACATTCCTGGGTCTCATTTACAAGTCTTTCCTGACTCTGAGCCAGTCGTTTTTCCACTTCAAAGTACTGTTGTTCTGGAAAATAACAAAGTCATCTCAGTTTCACTTAATAAACCTTTTTATCTTTCTCACCTTTACCAAGGACCATTTTAAAGAAAAAAATCTAAAACTTCTAAGACTGTAATAGAATTTGAAGGAAGAAAACAAAAAGCACTTTTGAAGGCAAACACCTGCATTTCCACATTGAATTGATGTGGTTTAAAATACTCTGTTAGCATGACAAGTGGTATGTTCCCAGGAACTGTGATATGTTTCAACCTGGTCTAGTGGAAGCTGTCCCCACTGAGGGCAGGGGTTGGAATCAGATGAGCTCTGAGGTCCCTTTCCACCCAAATCATTCCATGATTCTGTGAAATGACCCATCAAATAAGAGCCCAATTATCCAGCATGGGCTTATCAGCTCAAATCTTCTTTTACCTCTGGAGTATTTCTGTACACACACAACAAAATCCAGATAACCCCAGGTGTCAAGGGATTTGATCTTGGGAAACTTTTAATGAAGACTTCCTAAAATTAATTCATGGGCTCTTTTCCTTTAGCAGTGACAAGAAATTAATTAGATGTGAATTTTGGTGATCTGAAACAGTAACTGTGTCATGGAGCTTCAGTGTAAAACACGCAGTAAAAGCAGAACTAATCCCACTCTTGGGCAGGATGGGCTTCTAAGGAGGTACTGAGGGATGTTTGTTTATCTTCTTCTTCCTCTCATGCTTTACAATTTCAAATAATGCTGCCCCTCCTGCCACACACGAGAAGAATGGACCTGGAAGAGAAGAACCTGCTAAAATCTGTGGGTTACCAACTTGCACCACACTTTAATAATATATTTACCAAAATTTCTACCATGAAAGAGACTGAAAGGTAGAAGTAGAGTTTACATCAGAAGAGTGTCACATCCCCAACAAACGGACTCACACTCACAACCTCACACTCTTGTCTCCTGCTCTCTGCTGGTATCACTGTTCTGTGACCAACTCATCTCCAAACCAATGTAAAAATATTGATTTCATCGGGATCATTTCACATAACTGAATTTAATAGTCAGGTATAAAGCTAAGGCTGCTTGAGAGCTGGGTGAAGGCAGCTGTATTTCTCCTCCCCAGCGAGGAGCAGAGCAGACTGAAGCACAGGACTGTTTAGGCTGGAAGAGACACCCAAGATCAGAGTCCAACCACTGCCCAGCACTGCCAAGGCCACATCCACACGGCTTTAAAATCCCTCCAGCCGTGCAGACTCCACCCCTGCCCGGGACAGCTGAGCCAGGGCCTGACAACTCTGTCAGTAAAGGATTTTTTCCCAATATCTGAACGCTCCCTGGTGCAGCTTGAGGCTGTTCCTCCCCATCCTATCCCTTGATCCCTGTTCCCAGAGCCTGATCCCCCCTGGCTGTCCTCTCCTGTCAGGGAGTTTTGCAGAGCCACAAGGTCCCCCCTGAGCCTCCTCTTCTCCAGGCTGAGCCCTTTCCCAGCTCCCTCAGTCGTTCCTCATCAGACCTGTGCCTATCAATGGTATTTAAACACTTGAGGAAAAGCTGTTCTTTATGTCCGCTTCGAACGCAGTTTTAACCCTGAAAGCCTCTCAGCAAGAGAAAAAACAAACAAACAAACAACAACAACAAAATGACTCCAGGAGCCAAAGCGAGAGACAAACACCGATCAGGTCCCCCTTCACAGCCCCCTCCCGGCCTCACAGCCCCCAGGGCACCCCGAGAGCCTCCAGAAGACAACACCACGCTCCGCGCTCTGCCCGCGCTGCCTCCCCTCAGCACAGGGACAGCGGCCGCTCCGCGGGCCCGCCTCCCGCACTCACCGCTGTCCACCTTGAAGCGCTCATGGCGGGCCCGAAGCCCGTCGATCTCGCCCTGCTGGTCGCCCAGGAAGCGCTCCAGCTTGCCCTGCACGGCGCGGGGCAGCTTGGCGAGCTCGGCCCGCTCCAGGAGCTGCTGCAGCACGGCCGCCATCGCTCCGCCACAGCACCGCCCGCCGCCGGGCGCGCTTCCGCTTCCGGAACGACCGCGCCGCCCGCCATCATGGGTGTGGCAGCAGCGCCGTGTCACGGCCACCGCGGCCACAGCGCGGGGAGGAGACCGCACGGCTTTGCCTCCATAACGGGTACAGCGCTGGCTCTGCTTTCAGGGTGCTCCGTGCGCCCGGGAGGGGCGGGGGAAGCGCGGCCGCTTCCGCCACTCCCAGCATGGCGGCGCGGGGGGTTTGCGCCCCCTGTGCGCGCCCTTTTCCCGCGCTCCGCTCGGCATTGGCGGGCGTCATCTCCGAGCGCCGCGGCGCTGAACGATGGCGTGGGCGCGGCCACCTCAGTGCTCGGCTGAGGCGGGGCGGCGGCGGGCGCTGGGGATGTGCGGGTGCTGATCCCGGGAATGCGGAGCTGCTGATCCCGGGAATGCGGAGCTGCTGATCCCGGGGGATGTGCAGGTGCTGATCCCTGGAGATGTGCGGGTGCTGATCCTGGGAAAATGCTGAGGTGCTGAGCCTGGGGATGTGCAGGTGCTCATTCCGGGGGTCTGGAAGTGCTGATCCCTGGGG
>VZRX01011852.1:0-10194 GCA_013398075.1 Notiomystis cincta
CACTGATGTCCCATTGATGTCCCCTGGATGTCCCACTGATGTCCCATCGATGCCCTTTTATCTCTCGGGGTCTCTCTGTTCCCCTCCCACTCTGTTGGGATGTCCAGCCCATCTCCTCAGAGCATTGCTGCATCTCATTAAAAAAACCTAAAGAAAATTCTTTTCCCAAGGCAAAATCAAGTCAAGCCCAACTACAGAGACAAAAGAGAAATTTAAAACCTGGACATTTCACTCATGTCCCGGGCTCCTCACGGGCCCTTCCCTGACCCAAAAGGAGTGGCTGGAGTTCAGTTTCCTCCTTTGCCTGGCAATGGTCCCAGGCTCAGGGGACAGCAGGAAGCTCTCTGGAGAGGTGAAACCTCCCGTGAGTCCCTGCTAAAGGGCAGAAGGACAGGAACAGAGGGGGCAGTGAGTGCTTAGGAGGCACTTCTACATCTTTCTTCCTTTTTCCTCTTCCAATGAAACATCAGGAAGAAAATACCCCTCTGGGTGTAAAAAGCCAGGTTTTCATTTCAGAGAATCCCTGCACATGCTTTTGTCTGCTTTCCCCTTAAAGTCATTTCTTCCAAGGCTTTCCTCCAGTGTTAAATTTCTGTGCAGACACAGAGAAAATGGGCTAAAACCTGTGAACACCTGTCACTTCCAGGATGGAATCTGTGCTGTCTCTGGACACCACATCAGACTTTTCCTGCTCACTGCTTCAACCCCCACACTTCCCATACTCAGTTTTTCATCACTCAGCTTATTGCAGGACTAAATTTTGTGAGGAAGAAAGAATTCAGGGTGGTCACAGCTCTGTGCTGGGCAGCCACTACCAATCTGCACTGAACTGACCTCACAAAAACAAGGGAAAGGCATTCACATACAGGACAGGCTCTAACTGCAACCCTAAACTAAGACCAAGAGCACTCTGAGGTCACAGCATTAAATGCCTTCCAGTTCTGCAGCTTTTGGAGATATTCTTTGTTTGACTCAAAGCAGCAGTGGCAAACCACATTTCTGGGTTTGTTGATATTGCTGACAGCCCATGATTTCCTTTCCCTACCAACACTTTGGTTTGTTTGCTTTAAAAATCAAACAGACCTGGGCTGTTTCTTCTTCTGAAGTTGAAATAAAGTCTTCGGCTGCTCTTCCTTTTGGATTTGTCTCCTCCTTGAAGCTGGTAGTTAGAGATTAATAACAATAATAATATTAATACATTATTCTATTTCTATTTCTCGATGCTTCCTGTAGTTTTCTTTCTTTCCAGTCCCTCTGTTTTCCCAGAATTTTTCCTTCCTCTCACATCTTCATCGTCATTATGACAAAGCAAATGGAGAAAGAAAGAAATTAGATTAATTTAAAAAAAATAATCAGAAAGCTCCTTCTTTGCATCCAAAAGTAGCCAAGAATGACCAATTTTAAGGACTTCAGGTAAGCCATGGTCAGCATCTCTGGAGAAGTTGTGGATTTTTAGCAATCCTGAGGTAACCCTGGGACAGGGTTTGTGTTGCACTGGGCATGGCTCCCATTAACTGTTGCCATGCAGTTCTGAGCAGGATTATGACTTTATTTAAAGTTTTTCCTGAATATTTTCCATGATGTACATCCAAATCTATCCATCTGCATGGATATATTCTCTATATTTATTGTGGAAATCTTTCCAACAGGTAGTTGGCTTCTGTAACTTGTACATAATTTCAGTCTGGACAGAGAATCACCCAAGAATTCCTTCTCATGGAAAGAGTGAAAAATCCTCCTCCTGTAAAACAAAGATGTTCCAAGAAAGGAAATCATATAGCTGATTTAATCCTATTGTAATGGATTTACCTGAGGTATTTCTTGGCTGTAATTAAAACTTCCCAGTGTTTGCTGGTGATGCCTCTATTAGCCAGGAAATAATGTGGTTTTAAAGCAGAAATGAGAGCAGCATCCTGCAGGGCACTTTGCTGTACCATAATTGTCCTTCACAAACACCTGATTGAAACAGTGACTGCTCAAAGCCACTTCCAGACAAACCAGAGGATTAGATAAATTAGAGAATTCTATAATTAGCTGCCTAAATTGATGCAGAGAAGTGTATTTCCACCTTTCCTGTGGCCCAGCAGGATGGAGAGATCACTCCTTACCAAAGGATCTCAGCAATTTCCCTGGGGGCAAATCCAGGAAGGCTCCTTGGTTTTCTGTTCCTCCTCTGATTCATGGCTAAACCCAGGAAGAAACTGGGACTGGAGGAAACAGCTCTGCTTAATGTGGGAACCCAAAGCTCTGCGGCTGGAAGAGTGAGGATGTATCCCTGCTAATTTACTGGGGGACAGCAAGGATGATGCTTGTAAAAAATAGCCTTAGTTTGTAAATATTCTGGATTTGGAGCAATAGATGGAAAGGGGAATGATGGAACATGAGGGCTGTGAGGGGCTGAGGGAGCTGGGAAAGGGGCTCAGCCTGGAGAAAAGGAGCTCAGGGGGGACCTGGTGGCTCTGCACAACTCCCTGACAGGAGGGGACAGCTGGGGGTGGAATCGGGCTCTGCTCCCAGGGAATGAAGGATGGGATGAGAAGGAATGTGCCAGCTTGGACAGCAGCAGGAATCTCCCCATGGAAAGGGTGCTCAGGCCTTGGAACTGCCCAGGGAGCTTTGGAGTGCCCATCCCTGGAGGTGTCCAAGGAATTGCTGGAGGTGGCACTCAGAGCTCCGGGCTGGGGACAAGGTGGGGATCAGGCACAGCCTGGACTTGCTGGCCTTGGAGGGCTTTTCCAGTTTTTATGGGGTTTTGTGGCTAAAAGCAGCTTTGGGAATGTATCATCCTTGCTTGCTGAGCCCTCAGAGCACAGGACAACACAACAGAAATTTCCAGTGTCACTGCAGCTCTCGGCTCCCTGTGGGAGCACAAAGGTTCCTAAGCCTCCAGTAAGAAACTCAGTCTGTGCAAAACCAAAATGCCCTCAGGTTTCTCTCTTTTACAGAGACCTTTGATTACCCCCTCAATTCAAACAGCCCTTTACAGCAGAAAACATGGATACAGACCTGGAGCTGCGGGCAGGAAACACTGGGGTCAGGCTTCACATGGAGGCAGAAGAGCTGAAGAATATTAAATTTTCCTCCCCATGCCCCGTGGTGCACATTAAAAATAACAATGTTCAAGTGGAAACCTGTGAGCAATGGACAAATCGTTTATTTAGTAGTTTTTTTCCCCCTGGGATTATTTTCTACTTTTTTTTGTTTCAGTTTACCACAGATAATAAACTTGTTTCTAGGCCAAGCTTAGGTTTGTTAACTTAATTCCTTGCACTTCAGAGCACTCTGTTTTCAGAATGCTTTCTGTTACTAAAATTCTGTTCAACTCTGCCTCAAAACAAACCCCTGTGAGGACAACACATTCATGTTAGTTGTATGAACAGAGAAATAACAAATAACTTCAGATAAATACACAGATGTTGCAAAGAAAGGAGGAAAAAGGAATTTCGAGGTCCAGCAATCCCTTTCTGAGCTCAGCTGAAGCAAAGTTTTCACCTTGAACCCCCTCCCAGTTCCACCCCAGAGCTGCAAGAAAAAAGTGCTCAGATGAGACCAAATCTTTTTTGAAGCAAAATAATAAACAATCCATGCAGTAGGAGATGAAAACAAACGGTTGAAGTGTCTGAAAACACATTGCATCTTGCACTGAAAGCCCTTCTGTCTCCTCAAATCCATCTTGCAGTTATTAAGGGCCCTTTTTGTCACTCATAAATATGTTTTTACACAGGTTTTATACCCAGGGCAATGTGTTTTTTAAGCAGATTGTTAAATCCAGGGCAGTGCAATGAATTCCACAAACACCACACCTTGTACACAAAAATGGCACCAAAACACTGCAATAGATTCTGGTGCTGTTTTTTCCATTTTTCAAGAGGAAAATGCAGTGGTCAGGGCACTTTTTCTTCCCCTCCAGGTTGTTCACCATAGATTCTCCTGATTGCTCTTCTTCATAGCACAGAGAAAGAGAATCAGGCTGATTAATGGGGAGAAAAATTCCCAGGTATAGTCAAGAGACATGGATGCTACCTTAAATTACCCTATATTCTTATATTATCCTGAAGTTAATTATGCATTTTAGTGGAAAGAGCTCTCAGTCCCCTAGAAAAGTGAATTTATGTCCATAGCACGAGGATCCGTGAGGAAGTTTCTACCCAGCACCTTCAAGAAGCTCTGTAAGGAGCAGAAAGATGTTCAAGGAAACCTCTCACCAGATTTTTGGAGTCATCTTTGGTCACATTCTCCACAACTGAACTCAGATTATTTGGATGCAAACCACGTGGAGGTATTTTAGCATTTATCACCTTTCAGCCCTGAAAAGGGGAGCAGCCCTCAGGAGAATTCTGCTGATGGGAAGAGACTATTCCCAAAGACAATACTTGCAGAAGAAATATGCAAAATGCTGCCAAAACCAAGCCTTGAAGTGACTCAGATTCCTTCCGAGGCTGCTGCAAAAACAAAGGGGAGAACAATCTCAGCCTCCAAAAGTTCCAAAATAACCTTAATGGTGAGACCAGCTGAAACTCACTCTTTCCTTTGAAGTTTAATCCCGTTTTGAAAAGAGATTTGGGAATTCTTATCACCTTTTCCTTCAGTATTCCATTTTCTGTACAGGATATGCAAGCTGAAAATAAAAGTATTTGCCAGCTCCATGTCTCCCAAAGTGCTGATGGAGTTGATGGCAACCTGCACTGAGGTTCTTGAGGTGCTTTTTGTGCCATCACCACCCTCAAGAAGCATTAATGCAGTATTTCAAACACCACACCCAGGGGAGCACCCCTTGCTTGCTTTTCCTCTCCCCTCAAAGCATTTGTAAGACACAAATGTGTGATCAGAGAATCATTTAGGTTGGAAAAAGACCTCCAAGATCATCAGGCACACCCAGAACTGCCAAATCCACCTTTAAATCGTGTCCCTGAGTGCCACCTGTAGCTGCCTTTTAAATGGCACAAACACATTTATTCCTCTGTCACAAACAGGGTAATGGAAAATTAAAGGAGAAATATTTTGTTCTGACTGCCAGGTTTCCTCCTATTGCTTCTTCAGAGCCAAGTTAATAATTAGGGGGAAGAAAAAGGGTTTTAAGGGGGGGAAATAATCACAGTTTAAGTGGTTCAAGGTTTAGACCCTGCACTTATGAGATCTGATAAAATTTCTTTTTCATCAATCCTGTCACAGCTCCAGCACCTGTCTCCACAATGATCATATTCTGAGGTTGTAGAAAATAATTTTCCTCATAAAAATTGTTGGCTTGGTTAGGATGGCATCTCAGCTTTAACCTTAATTCACAGAGTGGGCAGATTTCACTGTTTCACTCAAAATATCTGTGAGTTTTGGACAACATCCAGTGTAAAAAAAAAATAATTAAAATTGTTCTGGTAAGTCCAGTTAAATTTGAGGACTTTTGCAGATATTAGGTTGAATCAAGTCACATCTTACAAATATTAAAATATCCATCAATATGCAAACAAATCCAGTATTTTCTGTGTTACAAGGACAAGGATCTCCTGCTCTTTCCCCTGTCAGATATCAGTTATAAAATCACTTACAAGAAAAGCAGCCTGATTTCAGCTGAGGGATTTGCATTACATATCTTTGAGTCTTGGTTTAAGAAAAATTAATTGCTAATGAGAAAAAAAACCCTCCCAGCACTGAGAACCTGTCACAAGAACACTCATCCACCAAGCAAAGAAAACTGCACTCAGACTCACAGTCATAATTTTAGAATAATATTCTCTCAGCTTTTCAGATAAATTAAAACCAGCTCAGGTTTCAGTTCTTGGAAGTGAGGCAATTTCAGCACATTTGCTACTTTGAAACTGATTTACCTCTCAAACAGCAAATGCAGATATGGTAGCAATTAGTGACTTTGGGGCTCATTAAACACCTGGGATGTGCCACATTCCCACAGCAGTTTCTTTCTGCTCCAGAGGGAATTTGTTTTACAAGACTGGTTTGGGCAGGAAGGGACCTTAAAGCTCACCCCATCCCACCCCTGCCATGGCAGGGACACCTCCCACTGTCCCAGGACACCTCCCACTGTCCCAGGCTGCTCCAAGCCCCATCCTTGGGCACTGCCAGGGATCCAGGGGCAGCCACAACTTCTCTGGGCACCCTGTGCCAGGGCCTGCCCACCCTCCCAGGGAACAATTCCATCCCAATATCCCACCTAACCCTACTCCCTGTCAGTTTGAAGCCATTCCCCATTGTCCTGTCACTTGAAACATCTCTTTCCATCTTTCCTGGGGCTCCTTCAGGCCCTGCAAGGCCACACTGAGCTCACCCCAAAGCTTCTCCTGTCCAGGCTGAGCAATCCCAGCTCTGCCATCCCTCCCTCCCAGCAGAGCTGCTCCATCCTCTGCTCATCCTGGAGCCTCCTCTGGGCTCTCTGCAGCAGCTCCAGGTCCTGTCTGTGCTGACCCAGGGCTGCACAGACTCCACTGCAGGTGGGCTCTCAGCTGGGCAGAGGAAGGAGGTGTTGTCCAGGTTGTTACCAGCGTTAAAAGAGTAAAAAAGGTACAGAAAAATGACCCAGAGTCACAGGAGGGGGAAAAAAAATTAATATCAAATCCAGAGAAGGAATAAAGGATCATCACAGGGAAATAATCCAGCACAGGTACAGCCATAAAGGGCACCCTGGGTTTTGCTAAGTGGGAGGAAATTGTGGGCCAGGACATAAATTCTCTTTGAGATGTGAACTAGACCAGACTGCAGCCATTGCCTGCAATGGGATTTCAGGAAACCAGGAAGAGCCAGACTGGAACCCAGCTCTGATGTCCAGCCCAAAGCATCCCCTGGCTGAAGGGAAACCCAGGGAAAGTGGTTTGGTGGAATGAAAAGGAAACTCAGGAGTGTTCTGATCCCAAGAGCTGTGCCAGGATCAGCCCCATGGGATGGACACAGCACCAGGTTGTTCCTAAAAACACCCCATAGGTGACACCCTGCTCACAGCCCTGCAAAATCAACATTAAACCCACTCTGCACTGCCACAGCTTCTGTATTTCCATGTGGAAATGGGGCAGAAGGGAAATGCAATTAGGAATCAGTAATCAAGAGTGTGAAAATGATAAGAGAAGTCAGTATAGGCAAATTATTAAACATTATATATATATAATATTTATATAGGTTTCATATTTCCATGTGGAAATGGGGCAGAAGGGAAATGCAATTAGGAATCAGTAATCAAGAGTGTGAAAATGATAAGAGAAGTCAGTATAGGCAAATTATTAAACATTATATATATATAATATTTATATAGGTTTCATATTTCCATGTGGAAATGGGGCAGNTATCCTGTGTGCTGAGCTTAGGAGGAAACTTAAATATGAAAAAGAGGATGCCCTGAGGGGAAAAATAATGGGGGAATGACTACATTTATTTATCTAGTGGGAATAAATCCATGCTCATATCCTTCTAATGGATATAAAGCCATACATAGGAACAGACAGTTCCAAACCAAATAAAACATTTACAAAAATATCCCTTCACTGGGAATTACTGATCTAGGCAATGAAAATTGCACATTTCAGCTTCACAGGGTGTTTCTTAGCATCACTAATTCTTTTCCATCAGAGACCAGAACCTTCAGTGCCATCAGCAGAATTTCTCCAGGTGCCAGGGTAAGAAATTGAGCAGAGCCTGCTGAGAATCACCTCAATAAGTGAAACAACAAATCAAACAAACAAAAGCTCTGAAGGCACCTCTTCCAAGGAAATATTTCTGTGACCACTGCAGGCACAAAGGAGAGAGTGGCTCCTCAACACTGATTTCTTTTTTTATTTGCCTTGGAGCTCCAGAATTCTCTGAAGCAGAACTCGGGATTTGTGTGAAATATTGCACAGGAAATGCAATCAGCCTCTGTTCCTTCCTACAAAACCATCTCAGAAGAGTCTGAAACACATCAGAAATAAGTGAGCTCTCTTGTCAGGTCCATATCATTCCTGATGTGATTAATTCTGAATATATCACCCAGAAATAATGTGGCTGTTTATATTTATTTAACACATATGTTGCCCACATACACACACCCACACCCAGGATATGCCGGACTTCCTGAGGCAAGGATTGCCTGGCAATTTTCAGGATGAAAACTTCTTCATGGAGAAAAGCAGGGAGGGGGAAGAAGCAGATTTTCATCCCTCAAAATGTGTTTGTGGAAACAACTCCCTTTCTCTTTGCTGAATTCAGTCAAGGCCAAATTCAAGTTTCAGCTCCTCGAAATCTCTTCAGGGTCTAAAATAATTTCCTTTCCTCTTGCCACTGGCCCCCTGCCAATGAAAACAAATTGAATGTTCTCATTTCCATCACCTTCCTTCAATACAGAGGGACAAACCTGAATTTTTTTCCCCTTATCCTGAAGATAAAAATCTTTCTTCCTCCTTCGCAAAGCAGTTACCAGACATTAATAACTTCCCTAAATACCTAAAACTTAGGACTTTTGACCAGTAAAAGTGAAGTCTCTCAAGATTACACATTCCCCCAGACTGCTTTTCAGGGCAAAAAGTATTTTCTAGTATCACTAAGAAACTGATTTAAATTAATATTTTAAAAGTGTAAGCACCAGACAGTGGCCTACGAGCACTTTTATATGGTTTTATGGGTGGCTTAATGGCTAAAAAGAGCTCTGTGGTTCACTAAAAAAGCACTTGTGTATTTTTAAAAGCATTTCTCTATCAGTTCCTGATGTGGAAGGAGCCTCACCTTTCAGCTCCAGCTAAAAACAGATCCATCTCCTGCAGACAGATGGAATTAAAAAAGAACAGAATCCTCTTCCTGGGCAGTTTGTGTTCCTCCACAGAGACAATCAGCCAGAGTCTTTAAAATTCATGGACAATTACCCACCTTAACAGCTCCAGGGTGGAGGCAAGGACATAAATAACATTTATATTGCAAATTCCACCTATGTAAAGCCAACATTCACTGGACATAAAGAAAGGGAGTGGGAAACAGGAATCAAAATCCAGAACTTCTGGTAATCTCCAGCACAGCCAACTCTTAGAAGCTCAAAAGCAGAGATGCTGGAACAGTCCTTAGCAGAAGCATTAATAAGAATAATCTATTTATATGGTGGCTGAACACTAGAAAGCACAAAGAAACCCCAAACAAATTCCACCCCCATCACCACCCCCAAGTTGTTTCCATTCTTTACAAAAACTATATAAAGAAAAAAATTGCACAGTCAGAGATTTAAAAAGAAATCAATATTATTTTAGTCTCTTCCTTTCAGGACCTTCCACAATGCTTCCATGGTTTGGAAACTGATTTTTCTCATCTCTTGTCTCAGTCTAAAACAAATTAAACTCTTCTCCATTGGAGAAAACTCTGCATATCAACATCTGTGCATGGAAAAATGGGAATATTTTCACTAGGAAATAGTGACTTTGATTGCATTAGAAAATTGAATCTGGTTCATTTATTTGTCATTAATCACAGATGTGACCTTTCAGGTTTTGGATTATGCTCTGCTCACAACAGAAAAGTTGGAGAGTCTGGAAGGAAGATTGTTTGGTTTTTGTCACCAGAGCTCCAGCCTCTACCCTTTGCATCCTGCAGTGTTCTGTGTGGAAAGGCTCAGAGTGAACTGAAAGACAGCAAAGAAATGAATGACACTGAAATTTTGCCCAACCTTCCTGAAGTGGCTTCTTCTGTGAGCTGATGGTCAGGAGAGCACCGTAATTTGGGAACTGACAGCTCTCCTTGGCTCAGAGCCACCCCCAAACAGGGCAAAGAGATTGAAACCACAAATGGAAACAAATGGTGAGTTCAGGATGAAAGGAGGGTTTCCCACACCTGTCCTGGGTTGCATTGTGTTCTATCACCATCTTCATGAGCTGTTGAACCAGGTGGGGTGGTGTTCCTTGTCTCCTCCCTCTGGACTATCTTCTGTTAATGGGCTGGCTATTGAAGCCAGGTGGGGCAGGGTTCTTTATCTCTCCCATGACCCATCCTCCCTTTAGGGGATATCTTCTGAAAATGGGCCATCGAGTTTCACACATTATCCCATTGTGAGATGCTCCGCCCAGGGGGAGGGACCAAGCTGGACATAAACTGAACTTTCAAACACCACGGGGAGCCCTTGCNTTTATAATTGCACATCAATGATCATAGATAATATATAATATTTAATAATTTGCCTATACTGACGTCTCTCACTCATTTGTCAGGCTCTTGATTACTGATTCCTAACTGCATTTCCCTTCT
>VZRX01011852.1:16170-28762 GCA_013398075.1 Notiomystis cincta
CATCCACCGCATCCACCGCCTCCCACTGCATCCATCGCATCGCATCCATCCCATCGCATCCCATCGCATCCATCGCATCCCATCCACCGCTTCCACCGTGTCCCGGCCGGCCCTGCCCAGCCCCGCGGCGGGAGGAGCGGCTCAGCCCCGCTGCCCGAGCTGCCGGAGCCGCTCCCCGCTCTCCTCCGGGCTTTGGTGAGTGAACAGCGGCGGGGGAAGGGAGGAGGGAGGGGGGCGAGGGGGAGCGGGAGGGATTTGAGGAATCGGAGGCTGGGGGAGCGCCGGCGGCTCCTGGGACCTCGCCCGTCCCGGCTGAGGCTGCGAGAGCAGCGAGAGCACCTGAGAGCAGCTGAGCACAGCGAGAGCAGCGGGCGAGGAAAGCAGGAGCAGCACAACTCACCGAGACACGGCCCTTTGGAGAACTCCCCGCAGCACCAACTGCGGGCACCCGGCTGCTCCTCGCCCGGCTCATCCCAGCACAGAGCGGTGCAGCACAGGGACCCCGAGGGGGCAAACAAAGCTGAAGAAAAATCCCCAAANCAGGGAAGAAGTTTTGCCTCCTGCCCAGGTGGAACTTCCTGGGCATCAGTTCCTGCCTGTTGCCTCTTTTCCTGTTTCTCAGCACCTCTGAGCAGAGCCTGGTCCCTGCTCTGACACCCAGAGACAAGACCCAAGCTAACACCTGTTTGTAAATTGGGTTTATCATAACTGCAACGGGGCAGGGAACAATTTAAGAAGAGCAAGATTGCCTTAGTGACACCACAAAAGGAGTTAATGGCTGTAACACTGACAGAGCTGCACTTTTTGGCAATGGATGTTATCCACTTAGACTGAGGGCAGGAACCTGGGGATTTCCTGTATTTTCTTGTTTGCTCACGGTGGAGACGAATTGTGCAAAGTTTACAATTCTACTTCACCAGTTTCACTGACAATGAAGTTACCAAGTGCCCAACAATGCTGATTGCAAAAACACCATTGCACAAATTCTTCGTGACCTACAGAACAAAATTGCCCCTTTGAATCTACGGAGAGTTTTGTGCAACACATTTCTAAACATTTTAAAATGTGAGGTAAAAATAAGCACGATCTTAAAGAAAGGAATGAATACTGGTAAGTTAGTTCCAAGAAAATCCCTCGAAGCCTCTATGCTTGTTAAACACAGAGCAGATGTATTGGATCTATGTGAATCACAGAAACATCAGTTTAGCTAAATATGCAATAATGTGTTACACATTTGGGGTTTTCCAGGTCTCAAAGTAGTTGTGCAAGGCAGCTCCACCTAAAGAAACTCCAGGCACCACTACTTCAGACCCGGTGCTGGTTATCAGAGCAGAGTGACCGATGAGGGCTGGGATGATCCCAAACCAGGATGTGGTGTCTGATCCTCCGCAGACTCCCGGGGTTACCTCCGGTGAACCCCCACGTCACCTCCCGCTGCAGCCAGCTCAGATTGCCACAGGTTTCCAGCCACACCCGAGGCTCTCCGGCAGGCGGGGACAGCAGAGCCGCGGGGAGCCGAGCGGCCAGAGCCGGGCTCTTCCCGGCAGCGCAGCCCCGGAGAGAGGGGACCGTCCCTCTGCGGCGTCCGGAGCCCCGGGGCGGGACGGGGCTGGGCATCCCACCGCCTCCACCGCCTCCCANGTGCAGCAATACTCTGCAGGAAGCTCAGGCAGCTTTCCTCCCCCGGAGGACACTTGTCCAGCTGCAGATTCTGCAGCTCCTGCAGCTCCAAAGGTTCCCAGGTTTGCCCCCGGAGCAGAGCGGAGTCGCGGCGGGTCAGGCCAGAAGGGCCGGAGCACGGAGGGGATGTTCGGATGGGAATGCAAAGGAAGGGAAGAGAAACAGATGGATAAAGTCCGGATTGCCCGTTGTACTTAATGGCCACACTTGAATTACGATGGTTCGGGGGAGTTCCTGTCTGCCCGCTAAATATTTATGGTCTTGTTTGAAGCATCTTTCTGGTGACGAACGGCGAGGGAAGGGAAGGGAAGGGAAGGTGGCTGGGAAAGCAGGCAGGGAGGGGTTGGCTCCTTGCTTTAAGGGAGAACAGTGGCTCGGCGGAAGAAGGAGGAAGATCACGAACTTAACCCTCACCCCTTCTGAAGACAATCGTGCCCTTGCGAGGAAAAGGTGTAAATACCTTATTTTTGTACAGATCTTTTCTCAAACACCAGTCCAGCACATCCTGAGAGGGCTGACCCTACAGCAGGGACACAACCTGCCCTAAACCTTATCCCATCCTTGATGCAGCCTTCCTTTACAGCCAGGAATGATGGAGAGGAATAGGAATTCTTGGATAAGCTGCTTTTAAACTGTTTACTTACAAGGCACCAGGCTCTCTCACAATACGAGACTCTGTGCCCCTTTGCCATCTGCTTAATTCAACAAAAAACATTAAAGCTGTCTGAAAATAAATAAAAAAAAATTAAAAAAAAAGAAGAGCTTGTTTAAGCCAGATGTGTATTTCTATAGCTTTATATTTTTAATGAGTTATTGCTAAAATATGAAGGAACTCATTATATTGCAGTAAGTTCACCAGATGTTTGAAGGAACTGATGTGTTCCAAGTTAAAGATGTCAGTAACAGGGTTTAATTTATTACCAGCAGAAGGAGACAGTAAGTCCTCATACCCACTGGGATTTTTAAATCTGTGCACTTTTGTGATGAAGGTTTTCATACAGCCTCAGAGCACAAAAAATTCACTTGATCCGAATTCAAGTAAATCCCCAAAGAGTTTTCACAGTGATCAACCTCAGCAATGAAAGAACCACCAACTCCTATTCACAGACATTGTGTTTTATTTTCCTGAGTAGTGACTTACCAAGTCACTTGGGAAGAACCAGACTTGGTGTTTGAATGACAGGGCAAGTTACATTTTTAAAGTTAATTGTATTTCTGATGTAGAGGGGCTAAACCCACTGAGTTTTACAGTTGGCAGGGGTTGGAGTGAGCAGCAATCAAAGTGGAGTCCAAAAAAGTCCTTTTTTTTTGCTATCCCTGTATGAAAGATGTCCTGGCACAGTGAGTTGGGATAAAGGATTCCAAACCCAGAATAGAAAGGCACTGCTGCAGCTGCTCAGCTTGAAAGGAGCCACATTCCTGGGGAATTCCCCTTTGTTTATAAGGGATTTTACAGCTCGTGGCTTTGTTTACCCCATAGCAGCACAAAGGACTTTTCCTCTGTCACAGCAGTGATTTCTCAGGTCTAGCACCTACAGCAAATTCTCTTTACACACAAGCAATGGAGTGAAGAATATAAGACAGCACAGCAGTACTTAAAGAAAATGACATTTAAACTCTGTTTTGCTAAGAGATCATCACATTGATGGCAAATTAGTTGATACTGATTGTGTTTAGACTTGCAGGAAAAATTAATACCATATCTGGAAGCTTTAGGATTCTAGTCAAGATGAGGTTTTCCCCCCAATCTCTTGGCAAAAAGAATCCATATTTGGGAAATACTGTCAGAAAAACAAGACTGGGTTTTGTCATGGAAAAACTGACATTTAGAACAAATAAAACTAGAAAACTGAGCTGCTGGAAGAAGAGTTTCATGGAAGTCTGAGCTTACATTTGGAAGGCCAAAACATTCTTTGGAATGTGTCCATCTTTTGAATACTCATGGAATAGAGGCCAAGTGTTACAGAGAGTTGTTAAAAAATGCCAGCTAGAGTCCAGAAATTCTCTATGTATCTCCTGATAATTTCAGGTTAAGGCTCAAACTTAAAAATAATATATTTACTCAGAAAAAAACATGAAGTAAATACGGTGGTGTCTAGAAAATTGTTTAATTAAGTAGCTGGTTATGCTGCTTGAAGGATACTGGAGCTGCACCTCCAAACTGTCCTGGCTGGACTGAGACTTTGAGTCATTTGAGTGGGAATGAAAGGAAGGTTTAGCAAGTTTCATCATTTAATTTTTTCAAAAATATTCCTTGAATATTGGCAGGCATCCAATAGGGATTGCTCCCTTACAGAGGAATAAATGAGGTTTTGAGAGGGAAATTAATCAAGCTTATAGCAGGTTAATGACTTCAACACCTAAAGTATAATTTAAGGAAAAAATCACTAGAAATAAATAGATTTTTAAAGTACAACATAGTGAGTAGAGGCCATCTGAATTAAAATCTCACTTTCTGCCTTGAGTTTAGTCTGATGAACAAGAATTTTGCTCTTTGGAGCAGTAGGTTCTTAACAACCTATCAGCAAGAGCTGTGGCAGCTTCTAGAAACTTACTCCCACTTAGTCAGGGCTTAATAGATTTCACCTGCACTAATGAGGCACAGAGGCATCCACTCAGCATCTCCCAGCAGATTCTTGGTCCTTGGAATTGCAGTACAGTAACAAACCCTGATTGCTGAGCCTCCCTGTAGGAAAAGCTCTTTACAGACAGCAAAAATTAAAGAGGAGTTTCCCAGTGAGGTCAGGGTTTAGAATTTCCACAAAGCAATCCAAGGTTTGGGGCTGTTTTCTTTGAAATCTGCTTTGTCTTAACGAACTTTCAGTGTAATTCAACTGTGCAAACACGAAACCCCATTTATTCATTATTATTACTTTCCCCTGCTGCCAACCGAGTTACAGATAAGGAATTGCATCAGTAGCTCCTGAGGAAAGGGCACAAACCCTTCTCTGGAGCAGGAGTACCCCAGGCCAAGCTCTGCCAAAGAGCTCAGGCCAAGCTGCTTCCCAAATCCTGCCCTGTCCAACCACAGCAGGGCTAAGGAGAAAGTCTGGGGAGCAGTCAACACCATTGACTGTGTTCTGCTCTGTTTCATTCATAGAAAACCAGAACTGTTAGGGCTGGAAGGACCCCTGGAGATCAAACAGTCCAGGCCCAAATGAAGTTCCTATATTCCATAAGCAACAAGGGGAGCTGGCTAACCAGGCAGGTTTCTCTGCCAGTTTTTTGGTTTTTTTTGTTTGGTTTTTTTTTTTTTTTTTCAATTAAAGTTGCCTCCTCTCCCTTTATTTTGCCATACATTTAAATAGAAATCTATGGGGGTGAAGATCAGTCATTCCAGGCTCTTACATCAACTCCCTGCCTTGGCCATGTCCAGTACACTTGAAATAAACACACTGGAAGAGGAGGAAAGAAAGGCATAGGCTGGGATGTGACCACATTCCAGACACCCTGGTTTAATATCCATGGAGACATTTCTGTCCTCGTCCTCAGGAGATGCTCCAGGGCTCTGTGACCTGTGAGCAGCTGCCACAGAGGAAGTGTCCTGGCAGAGCCTGGAGGAATTTGGGATCACAGCACTCCCCAGGGTGCTCCTGATTGCTCTGCCTATGGATGCTGCTGCCACCAGTGCCCACCTGTAAGGAAAGCCCAGGCAAGCAGGAATTTGACCTCTCATAAGGAAGCACAAATCATTTTAGCCTAAACCCTGATAACTGGAATAAGAAGGATAAAGTTAAGTGAAGTATTGCATCATTGAGTTTCAATAGGAAATCTTGATTATTGAACAATCTGTGGCATTGTCTTGCTCTGGCCATGTTTAGAGTTCTGAGGGTGAGAAATCTCATGCATATCTCAGTGCTAGTTGTGTAAATACTCTGAGCAAATATGTTTATTCTTTCAATTTCTTTCCTTATTGCTTCAAGAGATTTACCAGAACATAAACTCAGACAAGCTGTGAAACAACATTTTTCTTCAGTGTACTGGAGTCAGAATTTGGTCAATTGATCACATGCTCCAAGATGTAAAATAGTATTTTTAAATTCTGGACTGTGAATCAATACATGAAGTTAGCACTTGGGAAGCAGAAGATGATTATTAATTCTGAAAAATCCTATTATTTTGCATTTGATTTAAAACAGGCTCAGCATCTTTAAATGTTTGAGCCTAAATTGTGTAGGAAGAGATTACTCATTACCTCTAATTTGAATGACTGCCTACTGACTGCCAACTGCTGGATTCTCAGACTGTTAGATGGAGGTTGTAAATAAGCATTGGCATGTTTAAATTATTGAGTACAAATATGTTAATGCGCTTTTTACTCACACATTTTAAATTGGTTTGCCAATATGGAGTTTATGTTCTGGTTCATGATCAGCTGTTTAATGAGATATAATGAATTAAAACTGTGAGAACTGAAATTTCTTCTTCAGATTCTTGGGTCAGAAATATATGAAGCCCTAGGAGAACAGTTTGGGATTGGCTAGTGGAGTTTCATAAAACACAAATTACCTGTATGGAAAACAATGTGAAAATTTGTTATTTAGGAAAGCCCTAGAAGGGACAGTGCTGAGCTGAGGCACAAATTACCTCTGTTATCTTATTACTACAGCAATTGAGCAGGTTTTTTTTTTCCTTTTTTCTAGTTCTGGAAATAAAAATCCCAAAGCAACCCAACACATTTTTATCCAGGAGCGCAAACCAAGACTGAACGTCCAAGGCCCAGACATCCTCTCTGATTCTCACTCTGTGCGCCCGCCAAAAAGATGTCCAAAAACGCAACAGAGAGCTCGAACACCGTTCCTTCAGCTCTGCTAGGCCTGTTCCTGGGAAGCATTTCCCTGGTCACCATCATCATGAACATTCTAGTGCTGTGTGCTGTGAAGGCGGAGAAGAAGCTGCAGACGGTGGGCAATTTATACATCGTGAGCCTCTCCATCGCGGACCTGATCGTGGGGGCAGCTGTGATGCCCCTGAACATCGTGTACCTGCTGAGGCCCCAGTGGCCCCTGGGGCTGGCAGCCTGTTTGTTCTGGCTCTCCATGGATTACGTGGCCAGCACCGCCTCCATTTTCAACCTCTTCATCCTGTGCATGGACCGGTACCGCTCGGTGCAGCAGCCGCTGAAATACCTCAAGTACCGCACCAAAATGAGAGCCTCGCTCATGATCCTGGCAGTGTGGCTGCTCTCCTTCACCTGGGTCATCCCCATCCTGGGCTGGCACGTCTTTGCCAACAACGGGCAGAGGAAGGTGAAGGAGAGCAAGTGCGAGACGGAGTTCGCCAAAGTCACCTGGTTTAAAGTGCTGACGGCCATCCTCAACTTCTACCTGCCCTCCCTGCTCATGCTGTGGTTCTACTGCAGGATCTTCAGGACTGTTCGGGAGCACTGCCAGCACCGAGAGCTCCCCAGCGGATCCTCTTGGCCTTCCTTGGAAAAAAACACCGGGCATCAGGCGAAGACAAAGGATGAGAAAAACATTTGCCTCCAGAAGCAAATCTTAGGTGAGAACGCCCCAGGCACAGACAAGCAAAGCTCCCCAGAGCCCCAAAGAGCAGAGGCAGAGCTTAATGTCGGCACTCCTGACACGGCTTCAGGGGCACTGAGTAACGGGCAGGTCCTGAAGTGCAGCTGTTTCTCTCTCACCACGGCCAAGCCTGAGCCTGGCCTGGATAAAGCAGGGAGGAAGGCCCCAAAAAAGCCTGGGAATAAGGAGAGGCCAGGCAGCCAGGACAGTGACTCCAGTGTGGCATCGGACAACCACACCTTCACTGAGGTGACCCCCCGTGCAGAGCAGCCCAGTGCCAACCCTAAAGGAGCCTGCTGTCCACAGGGAAAGACTGAGCACAGGGATTCCAGAGGACTGAGGTTCCTGAGGAAAACCTGGAACACCCTGCACAGCCACTCCAGGAGGAGCATTCACCGGCACGGGAACAGGGAGAGGAAAGCAGCCAAGCAGCTGGGGGTCATCATGGCAGCCTTCATGCTCTGCTGGATCCCTTACTTTGTGTTTTTCATGGTGACAACGTTCCACGACCCAGAACAGCTCTCCACGTTGCACATGGTCACCATATGGCTCGGCTACGTCAACTCCACCTTAAACCCATTCCTGTATCCTCTCTGCAACCAGAATTTCAAGAAGACTTTCAGAAAGATCCTTCACATCCCTTGATACCCATCCGGGGTTTTGGAGCTCAAGCGCAGCTCAGGAATTCAAGCAAACAAAATGTTTCGAAGGATGGGTACAGTAGAAGACTTTGGCAAACTGTAACTTATGAAGGAGTGTTATTAGTAAAAGTGGGAAATGTGCATTTAATAGTTTTAACACATTAGAAGAGCTACTTCAGATCGAGAATCTGAAAAACTCAGGGTCAATCTATGAACTGTTACACTGTTGTCAAGCTTTGACAATTTGAGATCACCTCTTTCATCACAGAAAGGGAGATGCAAATAGACATTTCCAGTGATTATAAGTTATTCAGAAAAGGAAGGAATCACATTTCTGTGATTGGCCTAGAACGTTTTTCGCTATCAACTTCACTAAACACAGGAACATGAAGTGAGATTTGCAAGTGGAGGTACTTAGCACAGTCAAAGAAAGAACTTCCAACTGTTTAAAAAAACTCCCCTATTTATTTATAGCTTCCTCCAAATCACAACCTCTTTATCAAATGTCCAGTTTTAGTGTGTACCCTACAATATCTCTTTGATATCCTGCTTACATGAACTGTACATTAACTTTGCTGAAAAAAGTGGTATTTTTATGTCCTGAAAGAGTTTCCATGCTCAACACAGCATCACCATCTGCTCCAGAAGGGTGTGCTGCTGTGTCTAGACTTGCAGAATACAGTTGATTGTACATGAAATATGTTTACCTTTTCTACCCTTTATATTTAATTGCATTTCATAAATCTAGCTGTCAAACATTTCAGGAGAAACACACAATAATAGAACACTGCCAGCTGGAAAAGAGACACAAAAGATGTTGAAGTACAACTAAAAGCTGAGCTGGCTTTGATGCTACAAAGGAAATAAAAGTCCTCTGATTCTTTTTGTTGTGCTGATGAATTTCCCACATCCTGAACACCTCCTTGCTTCTGAAATTGCTGAATTAACAACAGAACTCTGCTGGAGCTGTAACTCCTTCAGCTGAGAACTGCCAGAAGTTTGGTGGGATGAGTTGCAGGGGTTCCCTGTGCAATATCTTTATTACATCAGGAGCAGAAAGGGGTGGTTTAATGGTAGGAGGAGAAATTCTGGATTCTCTCTGCTTAGAGAGCTCGAGCTGCTCTGTGCCACGTGTGCCTATTTCATACAGGGAACCATGCAGCACTGAGAGGAACGTGGAAATTGCCCATGGATTCTGCACAGAATACTCCAAATGCAAACGGTTATTCCTCTGCCCATATCGTTTCTCTGGATCAGACTCCCAAGTGTTTAATTGCATTTCAAATATTCAGTATTAAATGAAGCCCTAATATATCTGCATTTTATAAATTGGGGAAAAGGAATAAATTTAAATTCAGTCTATTCCAGTGTATCATGCAAAGTTCAGAGATTAATTGACTTCGGTTTCAAGTTGCAGGGGAAAACTGCAATTAGGAAGATTAAATCTGGGAGAAATAAAGGCAAAATGCAGAGAGGGAAGACAAACCCAACAAAATTCATTGCAGAATTCAGACAACATTTTCACTGCAGGAGTAACACCTGCACAAGTAGTAAATTACACCTTTTTGGGGTACAGAGGAGAACATGTGCTCTAATCCCTGGCCTTTCACAAACAGTTGCTGGGATTCACAGCCATTATATTGTTTTTCTGTTCTGATTTGCAACGGCAATTCTGGCCAAAATGGATGGTAATTTAGATGATCCCCGAGGAAATAAAAGTCAGCCACAGTTATTAGTGCTGAAAAACACATTTACCCAAGGGCTGCTGAGAGTCCCCAAGAAGTCTGTCCCATTGATCACGACAACTGCCTTTTCTGACTTTAAAATGTACCAACACACGACAAAACCTCAGCAAGATCATTGAAAATGGGTCTAAAAACGATGGTGAATGTAACAACCAAAACCTCTGGTGAAAATAAAGAACATTCAATAAACAGCTAAACCCAGGAAAATAAAGCTGCCTGGATATTTTTTTTTTTTTGGATGTCTCTTCGTTTGTAGCCATGATCGTTGTGGAACTGTGTAAATAGCAAAGACATGGGGCTCGTGATAGCCACATTTCATAGCTATTAGATAATAATAAACAGGGAAATGGGATCGTGCCTATTTTAAACAGCAAGGTACCAAAGGAGATGTCTGTTCGTTTCACTGAACAGACAATTCCAGCGGCTCTGGATGTCGGGGAGGCAGAGGAAAGCAAATTCGGGTAAATTCAGAGAAGCCTCCCCCGAGGTGGGGCCGCGGCTCGAGAGAATATTTCAGGCGTGGTTTCCTGTAAAAGCTTTTCAGCGTTTCCCACTTAACAGTGGGGCAGGTCAGTGCCACGGAGCTTCCAGAGAGCACAAGGAGAGGCTGGGGACCGCTCCGTGCGCCGGCGGGGCCCCTGGCGGGGAAGGAGCCGATGCCGGGAGGCTGCGGGCAGCCCCGGGCAGCGCTCCCGCTCCGCCGCGGGCGCTCGGGAGGTGCCGCAGCCAGCAAAGGAAGAATCAGTTCAGGAGAACGCTCCGGCCTCTTTCCGTTGTCCGAAAGGAGGGATCCACGGAATTTTCTCGGAGAGCACTTGGGGAAAGCAGAAGAAATGAAATTTAAAAGCGCATCTCTAATGCTCGGGTGTTAATGCAGAAGAGCACTGCGAACGCTCCAGGGCTGCTCAGGACTGCTCTCCTAACGTCAGTTCCTACAGAGGAGGGGATAAAAAATCTAAAGTTTAAAAGTTAATACTGAAATTTCTCAGTGCATACTTCAGCCAGAATGCCGATTCACTTGGAAGTGCTAAGTTAAATTTAAATAGTACTAAATTTAAATGATAATACAAACAAATTCACGTTCCCTCAGTTATTGAATACAATGGAAAAAATGATTAATTTTCACCAAATTATGTGTCCACTGAAGGACTGTAACATAGAACAATTAAGGGTGACACAGTGTGGAAACAGCTCCTGGAAACACTCTACACTCCTGACAATGAGTTGAAAATTATTTTAAAAACATGATGCATATCTGACATCAAAATAAATCCCTGAGCTCAGCTCTTTGAGGGGTAAAAGGTGTTCCTTTGGAGCATACTCCTGCTTTTTTTTCCCTCTGCTGACTGGAAAATTCACTGCTCCAACAGAGCTTTACCTTTGCAGCAGTAACAGGGGCTCAGCACAGCACTAATTGCTTTCGGCAGTATTTTAATTTTTTATAAATAAATTGACAGTTCCGCCAAGTCCCACTCATATTTTGTGGTCTTTCTCACTGAGAAAACCATAAACAATTGATTTAAATAAATGGAAAGCCCTGTGTGAGCCTAAAGAAGGGTTATTCTTATTAAAACCTGTAAGAGAATTGAATCTGAGCCCTAAAGGAGAATCTGAGTTTTTGTTATGAGATGCACTCCAAGAGCAGAGCCCAAAATTCCCCAGAATTGCTGAGCCTGAATCTGCTGCTTTTTCATTCCCACAGTTTCAATCTCTTTTTTTTTTTTTTTAATTCCCAGAGTTTGAATCTGCTTCTTTTTAATTCCCACCTTCAATCCCAGGATGATTTTCCCCTGCTGCAAGATTTTGCTTGGGGAAATGGAAACTCCCCCCTGTGGAAATACCAGGAACACTCAACAGATTTTTTTTTTCTTTGCTTTTAAAGAATCTGTTTTCTAGTTCTTATTATTCTCATGTTTATTACTTTTTACTTGCTTATAGGAAGGTGTAAAGAGAGGATACAAGGACCAAAAAGGGATAAAATGAAGTATTTTAAAGCCTGGGGGAAATAAAGTGCAGAACTGAGTTTTAAGTTCTTTATTCCAGGAGAATAAAGGCATTACCAATACAAATGAAAGGAGTGAAAAGCAAAATGAGGAATTGCAGGATTTTACTGGTGTAATATAGTTGGACAAAAGGATTCAACCATCAAAAGTTACATTTATTCCAATTTATTTGTGAAATTCCTAGAAGGTCTATTCAGGAATAGCTCCAGAGCAAAGTCCTCTTTCCAAACTTCAGCTCTACAGCTGGAAATTAGAATTTGCTGAATTCCAGCTCTGAAAATTTGCCATTATGTGACTGTCCCCACGCTCACCTGGTGGCTTTTCCTCCCAGGCCTCCTCCCCATTTTGGGGCAGTTTCTGCCACACGGGTGAGACTTTTGTGTGCCCCAAAATACACAAGGCAGCTCTGGCAAATTCATTTTCCTGATAAAACGGCATAAATGCCCTACAGAGGTTATGTGTGGTTTTTAGAAGATGTATTCGACCAGAAAAGAGAGAAATATCTCGGTATAAAGTCATTAAAGGCTTCAGGCTGGAAGGAACCTCTGGATGCCACCTGGTCCCACCTTGGGCTCAAACAGAGCTAAAATCAGAGTCAGACCCTGGTGCAGTCAAGTCCTCAATCGCAAAAATTACAAAATCTCTTCGGAGACCTCTTCCAGCCGCCCCAGGCTTTTTTTTTTTTTTTTTATTTTTAAATTTTATTTTAATAATTCGGAATTTTCCTCGTTTAACACGCGCCCTTTTCCTCCCCACTTTTTGTTGCTCATCTCTCAGAATTTCCCTTTCCCACACTGGGCCAGACTCCCACCAAACCCCGGGGAGCTTTCTTTTCTCCGGCACGGTCTCATGTTTTATCCTCAGCCCCGGCGTTTGGAGACCTTCTGCGGCAGCCTGGGGGGTGTTTCGTGCCGGGGGAATCGGAACAGGACACGACACAGGGCTCCAGACCGGGACCGGGACCGGGAGAGGAACCACGACCGGGATCGGGACCGGCA
>VZRX01011852.1:36326-69164 GCA_013398075.1 Notiomystis cincta
TTTTTTTTTTTGCTTTGTTTGTTTGTGTTTGATATTTTTGTTTGTTTGTTTTTGTGGGTTTTTTTGTTTATTTTGGGTTTGTTTTGTTTTAAATAAAACAGATTGTCCAAAAGCTGTTGGCTGGGAGAAGAACCAAAAGGGAGGCATGGGGCCAAGGATGGTGAATCTCAGTGAATGCATGGATCCAAAAAGGTTTGCTTATTATCTTTTAAATTGCCGTAATTTCCTTTACTTGAAACAAGTTGAAATTACTTGAAATTTCTTTATTTAAAACAAAATAAGAATAAACAGTGACCTATTGTTTGGACATTCCTTTTGGAGGTAAGGGCCTCAACAGAGCAGAGCACTGCCTGCAGCAGAAATCTTGGCAATTTTGGGCTCTAGCTTCAAATTCTGAATGCATTTATTTAAAACTCAGAGAGTTACAGGCCTTTGGTCGTTCCTGTGAATTCTGTTCATGGAAATAAACATGGGGAAAAGTTCAGCCTTTGGGACTTGTCAGAGTGTGACAGGAAAGGGCTCAGGAAATGTGACTTTCATAATTTTTATCATTCTGCACATGATGTTTGGGCAATGGATGGAGAAGGATGGGGATACAGAGTGACAGCATCTGGGCCTTGCCTTGGAAAAACTTGTTGATCTCATGGCTCACATTCACATTTTGCCCCTCAAAGCCATTTTTGCCTTGCAATTGTGGGAATTCTCAGTGTCTTCACAGATATTCAATAAAATATTCCCAAAATTCTGTAGGTAACTTGACCTTCTTCACTTACATAAATGATACAAGTGTTTCCCACTGAGGTGTTGGTAAAATGCCACCCATGACAATTGCTCTTTGAGTCCTTGTTGGAGATCATTTACTGGATGCTGAAAAGATTTTATTTATGATTTTATGAATGAAACTTGCAGGAATCTGAGAGCTGTGGTGGCCTGGCTTGAGGAGAGTTTTAACACCCTCTGTTCTGATGTTCAAAGATCTGCCCCTTGCTTAAACACAGATTTCCTGCCTCATTTTCTTTCTCAAACTTCCACAAAGAAATGCCCACATGCTTTAGGGCACAAGTGGAATATTTCCTGTGAAGGGCAGGTGTAACTGGGTACAGAAAACCAGTTAGCTTCCAAAAAACCCAAAGATTTATGAGCAAATTATCTGTCTTAGCACTCACCTTTACAGGAACCGTGGCTGGGACACCATTTTTATTTTCATGCTTGCATCAATTTCGTTACTAAAATTTTAATTTTGGATTGTCACTTTTTCAGAAGCCCTTGTCTGTTTTTCATATTACCTTCATGTTAAACTGCTGAACTCTTTCTCTCCCTTAAAAGAAATTTGAAGAGTTAACTCCTTCATCTGAGCTACCAGTAATTGCTTTGTTGGAGAAGCACAGGAGGGTTCAGGCTGTGTTATTTACTCCATGGCACAGGTTGGCAGAATCATCTGTGGATCTGAATTTGAAGTTGATGTGCTGGAGGTTGGTGCCCACTCTGGATTTGGAAAAGATTGTGGCTGCCAAGTGTCTGCTGCTGGGAGCTGGTACCCTGGGCTGTAGTGTTGCAAGGACCTTGATGGTAAATCCTTAATCTTAACAAATAATCTCCTCTTTCTCATAAATTCTGTATTTCTTTATTTTTTTTGTCTAGCTGCCCTGACATATGAGAGAAAAATTGCATTCCCTGCATCAAAATACAGGTGGATGCACTTTAGCTGATATTATGAATTGCAGGGAAGAGTTGAGATCTGTAGCTAATGGAAATAACTAAAATTCTGTGAAAATGAGACAGTAAGGGAACCTTGTTAGAGTGGTACTTTATTTTGAATTTATATTAAAAAAGGAATTCTGGAACAAATTACCAAGCTTTAAAGACCAAATTCACAGTGAAGCACTTGAAAGTTACTGTGCTGATAATTCCTTTCAGGGATGTTCACCCCATTCCTGTGAAATCAGCAGGGTTGGAGGGATTTCTGTTAAATGCCAAATTCTCTGTTCCCTTCTTTCCGTCTCTTCGAATAACTGCAAAAGCTTCTGTAGCCTGAAAAAGCAGACAAAACTCAACACTGAGTGTCTGGCATTCCTCAGAAGGATTTCTCTGAGGCTGTTGTAATTATCCTGATTAAGTTTTGTTCTCCTTCAGGGCTGGGGGGTGAGGAAGATCACTTTTGTGGACAATGCAAAGATCTCTTACTCCAACCCCGTGCGGCAGCCCCTCTACGAGTTCGAGGACTGCCTGAGTGGGGGCAAACCCAAGGCTCTGGCAGCAGCAGACAGGCTGCAGAAAATCTTCCCAGGAGTGGTAAGATCATTATTTCCACATTGTTATCACTGGGGAAAAAAAAAAAAAATTAAAAAATTACTTTAAATTGCTATTTCAAGTTCTGGGTTCAATGTTCAGAACACTCCACAAGTGTTATGTTGGTTACTGAAATACAAATCTCTGTACCTGGTGACTTTATTGAGGTAAATGTTTGCAGTGATGAAATATGATTAAAGATCATCTAAATCATCTTGCACCCTATTGATAGTGAAGTGAATTTTTTTCTTGTCTGGGATGTCCTAAGGAGCTTTGAGTAATGCCAGGTCAGATATATTAATTGTCTCCTATGGGAGCAAGTCTTGAAGGGGGTAATAAATGTATTACTGAGATTTCCTGTTATGTTTCAAATTTGCAATCTTATCTAAATTGATTTTCTACATTAGAAGATAATAGCTTAATATTTAACTTCCAATAAAAAGGAACATACAGTGCCCTTCTTTTAATGCCATTCTAATATTTTATGAGATGGTAACTAAATATTTTCTCTTGGGTAACTTGGAGGCATTTTAAAACTTTTCTTAGATTCTTGAGATTTTGGAATTCTGTGGAATGAGCAAGATATTTATTTGGGGATTTATATGGACATTTACTCTTCCTTAAAATAATACCAATGTGCCCTTTTCCTCATTGTGCCATTGTTTGGCTGCCAAGGTGCACCTCAGCCACTTGGCTGGTGACTGGTGGGGTTTTTTTGAGGGACAATTATTCAAATAAAACTGCTGAAGCTGCCAGATTTGTCTGTGTTCCTATACCTAGAGTCCCTGGATCGAGTTTTTTTTTCAGAATTCTGGTAGGATTTTAGTATTTTACAAACCTCACTGACCATTTTTTGGTGCAGTTAATGTCCAGCTTATTTATTTTAATTTATTAAAGAAAATATTGCCCTCCTAAGTGACCAGCAGTGTCAGTCATGCTTATTTAACCAATCAGCACTTGTGCAGCACAGGCTCAATAAGTTATCCATGAATACATGACTCAGGTACAGCAGGGATTAAATTTTGTGTTCCTGCCACAGCCTTTTGGAGGAGAGTGTGACCCTGAAGGTAAAGCCTGCTCCAGTAATTTCCTGATGTCTGTGGTGGTGGTGGTGCAGAGGGGAAAATAAAAGGTGTCTCCTTGGTGTGGTTAATGCAGATATTACCCACAGTCACTTCTCCAAGCTGCTCAATGGGCCTGGGTCTTTTTATCCTCAGGGATATTGATTATATTCAGAATGTAGATTTACCCTTCTGGTTGTTTGACTCACCTGGATTTATGAGTTCTGCTGGTCATTGGTCTGTGCAAAAGCACATCCCAGCAGCCTTCCTTTCCTCTCTTCCCATGGAATTTTGTGCTTGCTTCATCCAGCTTCTACATTTTGGCTTTTAATTTGTTAGCTGCTCAGAGTGCAGCTCCAAGCAGAGAGGCTTTGGCAAGGCTTGTGCCTCTGTAACATAAATGAGGGGTGCATTCTCCCCTTCCAGCAGATGGCTGGCAGATTGTGCTAACACATTTCCAGAGGAGGGAGTTAATTGTTTGCATTGTCTGGGCATTGTGTGGATGCTTATTTGGCTCAATATTTGCTCTCAGTATGTCCTGCCCAAAAAAGGGGCTGGAAGAAGGAAAGTTTCTGCCACAGGAGCAAACTCCTCCAGCATTTGCACAGTGCAAGCCTCCAGCTCTGAACTGCCAGGTCTCAGAAGTGCTTTTCTGCTGTCTCAAGTTCAGGCATGGCTGGAGGAGTTACAGGGAAATCACCTGAAATGGTTCTTCTCCTTGGGAGCTGAAAACAAAGAGCAGAGTGTGTGATGCTGCACATGTCTGAGTGTGGCTGAGGTGATATTCAACAGCAGAAATACAACCTGCAGCCTGGTAAAATGGTGTGGGAGGAGAATTAATCACAGATCATAATCATATGTAAATGTGGCTGCTTGGCTTCCTGGTGGTGTTTGTAAGCCCTGGGATTAGGAGCAGCTCCACTGTGATTTGCTAGGCCCAGAGAAACTTTCTGAGTCTGTTCTGCATAAATACATACTCAGAAACTTCAGCACTGTGCTTTGGTACACAGCACTGCCACACAGAGGGATGGAAAGAGCAGGAATTGAATTTGTACTCTGATTTGTGTTCCATTTTATAACAGTTCAGTCCCAAGGTTACCTTTTCAACAGCTGATTTTCTGTCTGCCTCCCTCTAGAGCTCTGAAGGTTATAACATGAGCATTCCCATGCCAGGCCACCCAGTGAATTTTTCTGAGGTGACAATGGCCCAGGCTCAGAAGGATGTGGCCAAGCTTGAGGAGCTCATTGATGCCCACGATGTCATTTTCCTGCTCATGGACACTCGGGAGAGTCGGTGGCTGCCTGCTGTCATTGCAGCCAGCAAGAGGAAGGTATTGTACTCTTTCATTTATCCCCTTTCCCTTCCTTTCCCCTTATTTTAAATACATTTCAGGCCCTGAACAATGGGGGTTTATTTCTTTAGAGGTCAAACGAGCTTCCCTTTGCCAGTGGAGAGATCAGCGTGTCCCTTCAGTGTGGGCATCACTGAGTTTTAACTTCAGGTGTGAGTGTTGTAACCTGGTAACTTCACCAGTTCCTCCTTAACCCTCCTGTCCTTTCTGCAGCTTGCACCTGTGCTCTTCCAGCAATCTTTGGGCTGTTTAAAAACAGCACAGAAATGACAGAGTGAGTTTGTAAAGCTGGGCTTGGAACTGGGAAGTGCCAGTGCCAGGCTCCACTTCCATGTATGTGATGGTTGGGCATTTTCAGCAATCCATGCAGGTTTATGTGCATATTTTGTATGAATCCTGTGTGGTTCAATCCGTGGTTTTATGATCTCCAAAACTTCCCTCCCACATTTGCTTAGCCAGCAGTGCCCCACTGCATTTCCCTTGCAGCATTCCAGTCATTTTGAGGATGAATTTTGACTCTTTTTGGTGACCTGTCCCTGTTCCTCAGTGGTGCAGTGTGCCTGCATCACAGCTGGTTGATTTGATAACATCACTTTGACCCGAGGAGATGGAATTTCCAGCAGGGAAATCTTGAGCTGTCCAAACAAATGTATTTATCAGTATTTTATAATATCAGTAAACACTCAGTGAGAGCTCTGCTTCAGAATGATTTTGTGTGGCACCTCCAGATCTCAGGTACTGCACAGTGAGGTCTCCAAAGGGCACAGAGGAAATAAAGAACACGGTGAGTGAGGATTTGTGTGAAATGCACAAAAGCAGCTCCATGGTGGCAATAGGAGTTGGTCTCCCCACTTTATCATTCAGGTGCCTTGATGGTCTTTGCCCTTCCTGCTGTCCTTCCCCCAAAACAAGCACCTCACACAAACAAACCCCTCAAACTCTAAATCCTCAGGTCAGATGTGAAATCTCTGTTCCTGCCGAGCACTGTTACAATTTCCTTGTTTTTTTCTTTTAATCCATGCCAAAAGATACTTTTCTTTTTATCAAAACCAATTTTTTTTTTTTTAATTAAGGGTCAATCAGTTAGAATGAAATAGGTACCTGCCAGTAAACTGAGAGAGAGAAACAGCTGATTGCAGTGGGAGTTGTTCAGCAATATTATTAACTTCTGCTAATGCCAGCTGGTATTCATATTTTGGAGGTGGAACACCATGCTCAGGTTTTACAGGTAGATGCAGTGAGAAGATGCAGTCTTTTAATTGCTGGAGCCCCCTGCAGATTCACCAGCAGGGCTCCACTTCAGGACTGAGGACAAATAAACCACTCCAAGGCTGAAAGAGAATATGCAGGAATTATTGGAAGTACTGAGAACGATGATGAGACTCACAAGCTTGCTAATTAAGACAACTAATTCTTGAGAGAGCTCCCCTCTGAGTTGTTCTTTTAAACAATTCCTGGCTATAGGAATGAAAAATGAGAAACTGCTGCACCAGAATTCCTGTCAAAAGTATCTGCAGATGAAGCAGTGCATCCTCCTTTATATTTCACTGGCTGCAGTCGTTGTGGTGTTGATACTGTGCTTTGGATTACTCTCTGCACTTGCCACAAAGTGGAGAGCAAGGGGAAAACGAGGACAGAGTAATTGTGTAGCACAGCTGCTCCTGCTCCCCATGTGACTAAGCAGATGCAGATGAAGCCCATAAGTAATCATTAATTGCTTTCCTTACTGAGCAGAAATTGTTTTGGATAACAGATGGCATTTCACTGCTCCAAGTTGCTGTTGGTTTTTTGTCAGCAAGCGTGCATAGGTTTGTGTAGCAGCTAGAGGGAGTCATTCGTTGGGATCAGATTTCCCTGAAAGGCAGAAAATGACAAGGGGTTGTGACTTTCTCAAACAGACTTGTATTTTGGTTTTGTTTGGTTTTTTTTCCCCTAAGTGCTTGACAGCTGGGATGCTGCACCTTTCAGAAACTCAGTTGTTTATGGCTAAGGTGGTAAATATGCACTTAATGGGTTGCTCATCCATCTACAGCATGTGGGGTTTTTGGCATTTATAGTGAATAAAACCTCAAGGCTTTTTTTTTTTTCCTCTTTCCCCTCCCTTTTTGGCTCACTGAAAATCTGTTGTTCTCTATTGTTCACAGTTGGTCATCAATGCTGCCTTGGGATTTGACACTTTTGTCGTGATGAGACATGGCCTAAAGAAACCAAAGCAGCAAGAATCTGGTGATTCACGGTTCAGCAACGCCTCTGCTTCTTCTGATCTTCTGGGATCCTCACTCTTCTCAAACATCCCTGGCTACAAACTGGGCTGCTACTTCTGCAACGATGTTGTGGCACCAGGGGATGTGAGTAGAACCTTATACAAATGGTGATTATGTCTCTCTCTGGTTGTGACTTGAATTTTTATTTGGTGTTAATGTCCTTTCGTGAAGGGCTCTGCTTTCCATGTGCAGGAGGTGAAGAAATGGCTCCTGTTCAGCTGGAAGGTCACAGCTATGAACTGCACAGCCCTAGAGGTGTTTTGTGCAGGGCAGCTGGTTACTTTGGAGTTATTTTTTTTCTGCCCTTCAGAGCTGTCTGTGTTTGTAGTCCACCAGGGATCGGACACTGGACCAGCAGTGCACGGTCAGTCGGCCTGGACTGGCCATGGTGGCTGGAGCCCTGGCAGTGGAGTTAATGGTTTCTGTCCTGCAGCATCCAGAAGGGTGAGCCAAATGCTGTTCTCTGAGAAATGAGCCCAGTTTCACAGAATCTTTAGAGAGGAGGGGGAATTACACCTCAAGAAGGACAGTTCTGAGAGGTTTTCTGTAAATGAACGTAGTGCTCAGTGTTGGAGGGAACGGATCCATCAAGCACTAAGTTTTCCTTCTCTCTCTGAATTTAACCCTAGAAAAGCATGAAGAGTATTTCAAAAGAAGAAAATGTTGCTGTTAGTAATCCTGGCTTTCCTTTGCTGAGCAGTGTTTGAGGAGGTTGTTGTGAGGGATGGCACAGGAAGGGCTTCAAGATAAGCCCTGGATTGCAAACCTGATTTAAAACTCAGTGTGTGGGATACAGAAATTGCTCTGAAATTCTGCACCTCAGAAGTGAGGCTTGTTTTCTCTCCTTAAAACTGTGAGAGAGAAAGTGTCTTAGGAGTTGAAGATGAGTCTCAGGCTGATTTATATGTATTTCTCATGCTCATCCTTGGTTCCTATGAAACAGACTTTCCACATGGATTCCTTGCCTCATTCTAAGCTGTAGCAAAATGCCTGGGAGCTGACTGGAAATTCTGAGTGTGTTGCCTTGCTCTAATTTTCCCTGTTGGGTTTTTGGCAGTGGTTATGCTGTGGCCAGCAGCAGTGATGACAGAATGAATGAACCACCCACTTCTCTTGGACTTGTTCCTCACCAGGTAAATTATTTGGGATCAATGCTTTTGTTTAGGAGCTGGGAACTGATCAACACAAATGTTGTCTCCTTTAAAAAAAATGCTGATTCCATTCCCCAGAAGACTGACTCTCCATGTTTATTAAAAAATAAATACAAATAATATTAACCCATCACACAGCCCAGGCAGTGAGTTCCTGGCATTGTGTTTGTGCCACTCATGGACACAGTTCCTGCTACCTACTTAGCAGGAATTTGTTTGGAGCAGGAATTATGTGAACAAAGCAATTTCTGACTTCTCTGTTCTCCATCAGAGCTGCCAATAGGAGCATCTTAAAATTCACTTTTGAAAACTCTTCAGAGTTTGAAAACAATTCAGATCAGCCAACTCATAATTATTATAATTCTCCAAAATATTCCTAGAGTTTTGGTACAATACAGCACTTTTTTCTTCAACTCTACCCAAACTGTAGTTACAAATGTGTTGAAGATACAGTTTTCCAAAAATTCAGTTTTAAAATCTCAAAATGAAGGTATTATTATTTGATTGTAGAGTTAATTCAGTTCTGTTCTTAGTGATACCTCTTCATTGCAATAAACAGAATTAAAAGGATAATCAATACTCCAAAGAGTTCATAATTGAAATGATCAAACCCTGCTGCAGAGTGCTTTCAGAGCTCCCTCTGTTAGCAGAAATAGTGGTCTGGGATTTTAAAATTGCCTAGCAATAATATCATATTAACATCCTAACTGAGGAATGCACAACAGTTAAATGTTCAGATTACAGGTTACAGAGATGGGCAGAAAATGTGTTTGTGGTCACACCATGACTTTCTCTTTTCCACGGAACTTTGCACTCAGAAAAGGCCAACTGCAGATGGTGCTGTGCTTCTGTTTCTGGTGAAATAATGCTGCATTTAGGTAGTTGTGCCATTATTTGTAAATAGAAAAGCACTAATTTAAGCTTAGTGTAAATTTACTGCAGGGGATGACTGTTAGAAGATTGTAGATGTTTTTTTTATGGAATGCTTGTGTCCAGTTCATGTTGAATTTTGGAAGTGTTTAAAATAGTAATGGATTTTTTTTTATTTTTTTCCATCTTCTAGATCCGAGGATTTTTATCCAGATTTGATAATGTCCTTCCAGTCAGCCTGGCATTTGATAAGTGCACAGCCTGTTCAGCCAAGGTAGGGCTGAGTTTGTCAGTGCTTTCTATCATTTTTATATTTCTGGGTCAATTTTTTTTCAACGTTTTCTCTGACTTCCTTAGGGCTTGGAATCTTCAGCTAAAATTCTTTTGCCTTCATACCCTTCTTTTTTAGCCTTTCTCCAAATTTCTTTGGCATCACCTCTCAGCATGCTGCACCACATAAATGCTGTCAGCAGCTGCAGACTCCAAGCAGAGATTGACCAAGACATTTCTGAAAAGTTTATCACACATATCAATATCTGCCAGCTTTGGGGAAAGGAATGACATTGGAATTATTTAAGAAATCCTTTCTGAAGTCTGCTGAATAAATATCTCTTCAGCCTTCTGGAGCTTGACAGCTTTACAAAGAGGCAGAATTGTCTGAATTTCTGGTTTGTGATACAAAGCAGGAAAATAATGAACAATTGAGGGGGAAATTTGCTTCCTACCATTTTTTTATTGAGCAGATTGTTCATTTTGCTGCTGGTGCTGCCAGTCCTGAGCCACCTCTGAGTTCCCAGCTGTTTCTTGGCTCTCTGGGGCAGCTCTTGCATTGTTCCCCTCTCCTGTGGCCTTGAAAAGTTCCCTCTGGTCATGGAGTGCAACTTCCAGAAGTTTTCCCTGGGATATCTCAGTAGGGAGAGATTCAGAGGGTTTTGACTCATGGTTTGCACTACTTGGGAGTGCCATGAATTTATTTCACTTTCCTGTACCTCGAGACTGACTGCCAGAAGTTCTTTCTGTTCCTTTCACTGCACTCGTCCTCCTTTCAAGCAGCCATCAAAAAAAAATAGTGGGGCACTGGCATCTTTTGGAGAACTTGCACAGTATCTTCTTCTACAATATTCCTTTTTTCCCTCTGGGCTATCTGGGTACATCTGACAAGTTTTGAAGGACTCTTCACATGCATTTTCTCTTCAAAAGTTGAAGCACTAAACTTGGATGTTTCTAAAAAGATCAGCAGTTTTGTTCATCCTCTCAAAGAGCTGAAAGCTCAGCAGTAGCTAAAACCTCCATGGTGGAGAATTTAAACTGTTGGAATAAGCTTTTTTCCCTTTTTTCTCTCATTTTCTTCTTACCTCCAGTTCAGAAAACACCGATATGTAAAAACAATAAAAATGTACATCCACGCAGATAAATTCAATGCAGGGATCAATTTTTCCTTAGCAAATCATTTCCTCTTGGAGGTCATTTTAAGAGAGCCCCATTTTACATAAACAGACTTGATGATTTAATAAAAACTGACTTGGATTTTAGCAGCTGTGCTATTCCCAGAGAGATCACTTTTCATGTGGTTTTGGGTATTGAATTACTTGTGTGCTGAAAAGGTTGCTCCATTGGCTCACGTATTTCCTTACAGTAGAAACACAGCCTTTGTTTACTTTGCTAACTTTATTTATTAGCACAAGAATATGTCACCCTGCATTATGTGGAAATCCGATGCTGATGCTTTGAAATGACAAATCCAATTAGGGTTTAATTGCAGTCTGTATGTTGGGTTGTTGTGCTAGGCTTTGTTTGGTTTGGTTTTTAAGGCAGTAATTCAGCATCATTTCATCCTGCTCTATGTCACATTTGCTGGACATTCAGACTTTCTGCACAGAAGTGGCTTTGCTGATATAATTGAATTTGCTGGCATCGTATTCGTGGTGTTTTTTCTTCTGTCAGCATTCTCCTTCTTGAGCTCTTGTCACTCTGCAACTCTTCAAGCCTCGAACTAAGGAATTAGGAATTTTATAAGAATTCCAGCACATCCTGAAGCCACCCAGTCCAGCTGGAGGGCTTAGGAGAAGCTGCTAATGGTCTGCATGTTTTGAGATTTGAGTGCTTTTCACTTTGACTCAGTCATTCCTTCAATTCTCTGCTTTTGGAAGAGGCCACACATGTGAGCAGCCAACTTTTCCTTACCCAGAACTGTCCTGCCCAGGCTGCGTGCCAGAGAAGCTTCCCCCAGGCAATTGGTGAGGAATTTTGGGATGATCACGGCAGGAAACCAATCTATTTCTGTTCTGGGCCAATTTTTCCTTGTGTGATTCCCTCTCTGTCTTATTCTGGTTCTGCAGGAGCTGGGCTGGAATGTCAAATATCCCTGTGAGAGCTCAGGGCACTGAGAGAGCTGGGAGAGCTCTTCTGGTGCCAGACTTGTTCTGGCACTGACAAGGGAGGCTCCAGAGTTGTTTAGGGTGGATATTTATTTGTAAAAACTGCTTTCCTTATAGGACAGAACATTTAGCTTATTACTGACCCTGCTAATTACCCTGTTGGGAGCAAAATGAGGCTGTTTGCTCATTCCACTATGGTGGAGAAGCCTTGCAATCCCTTGGAAAAGTTGGGTAGAACTGATCCTTGCAGAAAATGGTTAAAGCTTTAAGTTCTGAATGTTAAAATGCAGAAGTATTTGAATGCAAACCCACCCGTGTTTCTGTTTGAATGAGAGTAACAAAAATGTCTCGTTATTGCTCCTGTTTACTTCTGCATCATGGAGTGAGTGAGGAGGCCCCACAGATCCAGAGTTTCATGTCACAAAAGAGAATTGTCACCAACCAGGCTGGACAGAGAGCTGCCCCTCTGCTTTTACACACAGCCCAGAGCTGGGATTCAGCCCCCACGTGCTGAGAGCCGCCTTGTTCTCCTGGAGGAGATTCCTCTCCTTCCCCTACAGCAGCCATTCCTACGTAGAGTCATCCCCACTGTGACATTTATAAAAACCAGCAGGAGGATCTCTGCTGATTTTCAAGTTCTTTCCCAACTTTCTGCTGGGTGTGCTGAGACCTTGAGCTGCTGAAGAGGATTTTTAACCACTGGGTTCACATTGAATATTTTTCAGTTTCATTGCACATCGCAAGGGAGCAAACACTGGGATCAGGGCTGGTATTGATGGCATCACGTTACAATTTGTGTTTTCAGTCAGGATATTCCCCTGCCCCTGCAGATGTTTTGCCTTTCTGCCATCCCAGGAATACATGAAACACTTCTGCTGTGGCGTTTGCTGAGCGCTTGTGTTGCGTAAGTTATTTATGAGTGTTTCGGTTTGGAAATCTGTCGTCGTGCAGCCTCAACAATGCTCTCATTGTTCTCCTCTGCTAACTGCTGGGCATGCATTTTTTTAATTGGAAATAAAAGATTTTTATTGTTCTGATCACTTATGAGAGCAACCTGCAAGATTCAGTCACTTACTGATGTTTTGCAGTTGAGATAATTTTTTATTTTCATTCCAGGCCCTTCAGCTTTGGCCTATTTGCACCAAGACATCCCTGTTTGTTTTCTCCCAGTAGCAATGTATGATCTGTCTCTGAAACTCCTTTAAAATCCTTTTATATTACACATTTCTCAGTTCAGGTGGTGTGTGGATGTAAAAATCGTGGGGTGGGAAAAGCCTTGGTCTTTCCTGTGCTGAAAAAAAAAAATTCTCTTGCAGAGCTTGCAGAAATGATGAAGGAAACAGGGAGAAAGGTTTGTCCTTCAGGAATGAGCATTTCAAAAATGTCAGAGAATGTTTAAAAAGAGTTATTTTAAAAGAGTTATTTCTGTAGCTGTGCTGTAAATGAAGTCAATGAAAGGGAGCCCGTTTATAACTTTCCTTATTTCCTGAATTTCCATATGTGAGCGTTGGACAAGTCTCTGTACAGTGCAGCCTCTGTATTAATATTGGATAGATTTCATTGAGGCTTGAAGAATGCATCATTAATACACCTGGGCATATTTTCAGCATCCTCAGTTAAATGGAGGACTTTTCTTACTCTTAAGGCGGCACAGAAATTAATTTTCCCATTGTTACATTTAAATTTTAGAATAGCAGGGTTTAAGGGGAAGAAGAAACCTGCCATTGTTTAAGACAATGGAATCCTATTTCTGACAGGTTGTGTTTCTGTTGTGTTTAAATTAAATTTCATGAGTCTTAAAGGTTTTATTGTTTGTTTTTTTCCCCCTGGTATTTCTTCTTCCAATTGAATTAAATTCCAGCTATGATTAGGACAAGGTAAAGGACTATCAATGAGGAAAAAGACAGCATCACTGCAATTTTCTAGGACTGACATATTCAATATCTACCTGTGCCTAGAATACGATTTTAATTGTTCATAATAACAGCAGCTGTGTGCTCTCCTGTCATCTCTCTGAAGCTGTTGCACAATTCCTTTTCTGTCAGTAAAAACAAAACTGAACTAAAATACTTTGACTTGAAATATGCAAAAACAAACGTGGAGAGGCTAAACTGGATTAAAACTCAGGAATATTCAATGTGTGGTACTGGGATGATGATGATGATGATAATGGTGGTGTTCATCCCACACTGCTGAGTGCAGGAACAATTCCAGCCCTCATTCTGTAGGATTCCACCCAGAACTCAAAAGATCAAGTTGTTTATTTTTCTGGATATAAGCAATTTGTAGTTGTTCTTTTTTACTTCCAGAAGATTTTTGAATATTTGCAGCCCAAATTTATTGTTCAGTTATTCCAAGGATTCAGTGCATATTCATGGAGACACAATATGCTTTTCTCTTTTAATTATTGTACTTCTTTCTCAGATGTTTTTGTGCATCCTCATTGCAGTCTTTGACAGGTGTCTGTCTACCCTGATGTCTGTTTTCTTAAACTTAATTAATCATCAGCCTTGTTTTTTGGAGAACTGTTCTTTGTCAAATGTTTTTGAACAGTTTAAGTTTTACTTTAATTCAATTTTTCCACATTTTTAAAGTGCTGATATATGTGTCCTTCCAGA
Source organism: Notiomystis cincta (assembly GCA_013398075.1). Taxonomy (NCBI): domain Eukaryota; kingdom Metazoa; phylum Chordata; class Aves; order Passeriformes; family Notiomystidae; genus Notiomystis; species Notiomystis cincta. Next base: position 50,310 of record VZRX01011852.1, read on the forward strand.
ATTGTTTGTTTGAAATTGGAAAAGTGGAGGGAATTTAATTTGAAATTCTGCTAGAACAGCAGAAATTGATGAAATCCAGTAAATATGGTTTTGAAGAAAATGCTGTTGCTCCTCCAGTGCTGTTTTGCACAGGTATTGTAGCACACCCAGATTACAAAACCCTCTGCTGTGAAATAATCTACAAAATATGGATTTTTAAGCTGGAGCAGCAGCAATTTCTGCCTGAGGCAGTGGCAGCTTTGGGTGCTCAATGTGTGACAGAGGAGAGCTGGGTGGAATAAATGACTTTTCCTGGGCACCACCCAGTCACTCCTGGCTTTGTAAAGCCCATCTGTGCAGGCACCCAAAGCATCTTCCAGCATCAGGGAGTCACTTTGCTGGGAGAAGAATCCTTTCTTTGGATGTTGGGAAGTGCCTTTGCTTCCCTGCCACCTTTAGGGCTTCTCTGCACGAAGTGGATGCTGCTCCTGGGCTGTTCCCTCGAGGCCAAATTGAGGATTGGGTGCAGGGATAACACAAGATCCAGCCCCAAATAGTCCTTCCCATGGGATGGGAGTGGGAGAAGGAGGAGCAGAGTTTGGGGTTGGGAAGGAGCAGGAGCCCAGAGTTTGGGGCTGGGAGAAGGAGGAGCAGAGTTTGGGGCTGGGAGAAGGAGCAGGAGCCCAGAGTTTGGGGCTGGGAGAAGGAGCAGTGTTTCTGCCTCCCTGTACAGCAGAGGGTGACTGATGCCAGAAGGAGCTGGAGCCAAGCTGGAGCTGCTGGGGAGCTCATCAGCAGAAATCCTGGCCAGGAAAGAAGAGTGGGGATAAAGGAAGCTGTAAATATCCAAGGTGTAAATAAATATCCATCTGGTGGGAAACATGGAGTGAGCAGGGGCTGGCTGGGAGGGGACTGCAGGATGTGTTCAGGGAGGTCAGGACATGTGATTTAATGGTGCTGCCCACCACAAACCCCTTTTGTTCCTCTTCCTCAGTCTCTGAAGTGGAGATGTTGATTTTTCTCCTTATGCCTTTCTCTCCCCTCTCTGCACTCCTGTTTTCAGGCAGGGAGTGCCTGCAGCTTGGCTGTGCTGTGCAGTGAAACGTCCTTAGACTGCCTGGAATCTGGGGATGCTGTTCCGGTTAAAATAATTGGTGAGAAATAGTTAGGAAAGAGCAGCTAAAATCAAAATCCTGCAGTTTTATCTGTCAGTTCTTATCAGAGAAAATGGTCACTTGATGGAGCACATCAAGATTATTCCAGAAAAGAATGCATGCAGCTCCCAAGAACTAAGCATTGACAAGACCATGCTTAAACTGGCATTTCTTTAAGTTCTAAGATTTCCGCTTTCCTCCTTTTCATTATTCAAAGAAACTGAAAAATCCCAAGCTAAGAAAATCCTGTCAAGACCTTTGAGAGCTGATTCTTCAGCAACTTAATTCTGCATTTTCTGCCCATTGCAATTCAAAATCAGGGTAGGAAACAGCAACAGGCAAAGCTCATTTGTATCACTCTTTTCCTACTCTAAATTAAACCAGAAACCTCTTCCTCAAATGATTTTTCAGCACATTGTACTTGGATTAGTTAAGGTTTTACCCTGATTTGTTTTCATTTTTCATACCCATTATGGGAAGGAAAGGAGAGAACTGTGTATATGCAGAGGGTGATTTAATGATTTGGACATGAGCCCAAAATTATGCCATTTTTTGCCTCGTGGATTATAAATTTCCAGTGTTTGCAGCATGTTCAGTGCACACCTGGAGCACAGCTTTGTGCACAACTTTGTTCTTACAGCTTCATCACGTGTCAGTGCACAAGTGTGTGTGACCATTCACACGGTTTAGGTCGTTCTTGGAGCACTCTCTCTTTTTTTCATGGGATATTCCTGTTCCAAACCCATGAAAAATCATTCCATGGTCCTCAGAAAAGTGCAATTTTACTGCCTTCTTTTTCATAGCTCTGTGTTACAGCATCACCTTATTAGACTTTTCTCGATGACTTTTTGGGATCAGATGGCAATAAAAATTGAGAACTTCATGAAAAGGCAAGAGTCTGGGAATGAGGCTTTTTTTTAAGGAGACCAGAATTATGGGTTGTGTGGTAAAATTTTCAATATCAGCAGTGCCCAAGTTCCCAGTTTATTCTCATGCAGGAGGATCCTTCACAGCAGAAAACCTCCATTAAATTTGCTGTTTTAACAGCAGATACATTGAATTTTGAAGAGTGGAGCTGGCAAGACTTTTTCATGTTTGTCTTATTTTCCCAAAGTCTCTTTTCAACAAGTGAACAGCAGGTTTCTGCATGGCCTGAGATAAGCAGGGAGTTAACAGCTTGCAAAAATAAATCCAGGCCTGTCAAATTTCTAAACAGAACCTTGAATTTGGGGATTTTTTTGGGCCTGTGCAGTATCTGCCCCCTTTGTGGGAAGGAAGTGTTTAAATCCAGGAACTTGTTTTGGGGCTAGGTTCCCCAGAAATGTTATTTAGTGTAAATATTCCAGCTGGTAGCATTCATTCCCTGTTCTGTTTTGCCTGGAAAGTAAAGAGCACTGTTTCAAGCTCCACAGATGCAAACTACTTTGAAAAGAAAAGAAAAAAGCCAAACCAAATGTAAATACTGGTAAAAAAAGTTTTAAATTCATGTGACAGAAATAAAATAAGAGCCAATCTTCCATCACTAACCAGTTTCTTTGGGTTAGGAGCTTGTTTTTTGTGTTTTGGCTTAACCAGATATTAATTTTTATGCTCTAAAGCAGTCCTGGAGCCAGATTCTCTTTCTTGAATGTCTTTGTACCCAGCAATTGAGCCTTCTTTGTGCAGAATGCTGTAAAAAAGAATATAACACCAAGGCTGCACATCTGGTTCTCATTCCAAAGCAAGTCCTTTTACTCTAAGCTGTATTTCTTTTTTTTTTTTTTTTTTTTTTTTTTTCTCCTTCTGCCATGAGATTTGGGGGTTTTTAACTTCAGTAAACAGGCCAGAATAAAAAGATTGTTCATGGAATGTGTTCCTGGGTATCATTTACTCAGAAAGCTTTGGCCATCCATGGCTTTGGTCCTGTTGTGAGGATGTGCATCCAACAGCTTGATTCCTTCTATTAAAAAAACCAATTTTGGAGCCCTGGCTCTGTGAAATGGAGGCTGAAACCAAGGTTGTGGCATCGACCTGAGGGATCTGCACATGTCAGGGGCTGTGGAAATGTGGATTCTCCTGGTGGGGTTTGCAGCAGCCACGAAATCCAGAAGGAACTGGGGCTTTCCAGCTCTCCTCCTGAGCTCTGACAAGCGACCTGCAGCTGAGGAAAACACCAGAGTTCCTCGATAAATCCTTCCTGCTGCAGCTTGCCAGGCTGGGGCAAGAATTAGGTATTTCTGGGTCTTTCTGTTGTGCTTTTAGAGTTTGTTTCTGCCTGGGACGTGACTTGCTGCACATCACTGAAGGACTGGCTGGGGACACGTTTATTCCCTGGAAAAATTCAGGTGGGATTTTTGTTACATCTGTGGGCAGACAGAAACTGGTTTGAGATCAAGATTCATAAAAGTGTTAGTATCTCTCAAGGATTTTGCTCCTGTGCAGCTGTTCCTCAGGAGCATCCCAGTGGGACCAAGGCTGGTGTTAGCAGCAAAGGGAATTGCTCAGAAATGCAAAAGCAAATTCATGGCAGCCTTTGGGCTCTGCTGGACATAATTAAATAGGACAAAATTTCCATGCAGCAGCAAATTGGTCACTTACTAAATCTGGAAACCTTTTTTTCCTAATTATTTTTTGTCTATTTGTTGTCCAGACTGGTTTTTTCCCTGTGTGATTATTCCCTGGGTGGTCTCCTGGCACAGGAATCTGAGATTATTTTGCCTCATTCTTTTTTCCTTTCTGAAGTCTGGTCAGTGGCTGCTGTTCCAATCTGTGCCCTGTTCCACTGATCAGAGAAAAGCTGCTGCTGCATTTGGGTAGGAAGGGTTGGATGTGGGCAGCTTCGTGGAGTTTCCTCCCTTTTGTGGCACTGGAAAGTTTTAATCATCTCAGTTGGGAAATAAAGTCCCTGAGGGTGACAAAATCTTCTCCCAGTCACTGCCTACATTAAAAAGATTTCATTTTTTCTTCAGTGGTGCCACCACTGCTCAGCTGAGGCAGCAGATGTGGTGCTGCAGGTGAGTCTTTGGCTCCCTGATATGACATTTGTTGGAATTCTGGATTTAAAACCAGTTAACAAATATTTCCATTCAGCCCATTGTTCAAAGCAAGTCATTATAATCACCAAGTACACTTTTTAACACAGCTTTTCAGGCTTCTGTGCTTGCTGCTAGAAGAAAAAAATGTTCTTTATTGTTGTGCTCTGGATTTTTAAGATTTTTTTTACCCAAACCTTAAGTTGCCATTGTGGCACTGTGGAAGTTCTCTGCCACACAGCAGTGTTGCTACAGGGGGAAAAGAAATAGCAATAGATTTGGTTCTATTAATGTGGGCCAGTGCTACCTGACAAAAAAAAAAATCAAAAACTAATGTATCTGCAGCTCCTGGATCTGTCACCTTATTAGTATTTTATTAATATTAATACTTTAAAAAGCATTTAATGGGAGAGTTCCTGCTGGTGTCCACAACACCAAGGGATTTGGATTTAGGGAAAGCTGCTCCAGGTGCTCCATCCCTGGGCAGTGCAGGACCTCGTGGGTGCCAGGGAGGTCAGGAATTCCTGTCAGGAGCTGGGCAGGGTGTTTCCATCCCTGAGATAAACCAGGGCACCTCATGCTCATCACCCTGTTAATATTTTGTTAATATTTTATTAATATTAATACTTTAAAGGGCATTTAATGGAACACTTCCTGCTAGTGACAACACCAAGGGATTTGGATTTAGGGAAAGCTGCTCCAGGTGCTCCATCCCTGGGCAGTGCAGGACCTCGTGGGTGCCAGGGAGGTCAGGAATTCCTGTCAGGAGCTGGGCAGGGTGTTTCCATCCCTGAGATAAACCAGGGCACCTCATGCTCATCACCCTGTTAATATTTTGTTAATATTTTATTAATATTAATACTTTAAAGGGCATTTAATGGAACACTTCCTGCTAGTGACAACACCAAGGGATTTGGATTTAGGGAAAGCTGCTCCAGGTGCTCCATCCCTGGGCAGTGCAGGACCTCGTGGGTGCCAGGGAGGTCAGGAATTCCTGTCAGGAGCTGGGCAGGGTGTTTCNGAAAAATACAAATAAATACTCCCAATAATTTTTTAATTCCTCTTATTTTCTTTTTAATTTATGATTATGTTTATCAGTCATTGTACACATACACCAAACCCCTATGGCAAAATTAATCTTTGAAGTATGAAGAACAATTTCTGTAGATTCAAGAAGAGAACATAAAGTTCTGGGTTTATTTTAGAAGAATAAGTGTGGTCAGGAGGGTGCTAAATGTTTGATAATCACCTACATCTGTCTTCCTGTTCATAGAAATGTTTCAGTTGTTTCTGCTTGTGTTTTTTGAAACCTGAGTATGCACTGGATAGTTTTGCATGAAGATCTGAGGATCCCAGTCTATTTTTATCAATAAACTTAGAATTTTGTCAGCTAGATAGAAACATGGTTTTTAATGAGCTTGAATTCCTGTAGGACTCGGTGTAAAAACTGGGTGTGTTTTGCTGAAGAATGTTGTTGGGCTGTGCAAATTTATCAATGAAATGGATATTTGAGTCCATGAGAAATTGTTAAACCAGGAAGGAATAAAATTGTTGAAAGCTGTGATTTGATGAATTCTGATGGAATGTTCCCACTCTTGTGAAAATCCTGCTCCTTCTGGATCCAGGGTGATCCTGGTGATCCTTCCCCTGCCCCTCTGTCTCCATTGTCAAACATTCTGCTCCCTTCTGTTCAAATGGGGGGTGGCTTTGAGGTCCCTGTGTCCATCCTGCTCTGCCACCTGGAGTTCTGTAGGAAAAGTTGGTTGGAATGCATCAAGCTCAGCTGCTTCATCTGGGAGAGCAGGCTGTGAAATGATCAGAATATCTGGAAAAAAAACAAGGAAACAATGGATACTGGGATTGCTCAGGCTTAAATTCCTTCCATTTTCTGACTGCCTGCTGTCACAAACTCTGCAGAATTGGGTTTATGTTTGATGTTTATCTTCTCTTCCCTCAGTCTCCATCTGACTGGGTTAAAATCAGCCTGGCTGATTTCTAAAGCTGAAATAAAGTTCTTCATGGTCAGGGGTTTGAGAGGAGCACAAACCAAAACCTCACAGTTCTTGTAGGAGCCTGTGAGATTGCCCAAATAAAAGATAAACTGGGAAAATTCAAGCAGAAAAATAGAGAGTGTTTCAAGATACACCAGTCCCAGAACCACAGATCTCTGGAGCCTGGGAGGATGTTGGGCTTGGACACCTACTCAGGGAATTTTTCAGGCTGTCCCAGCATGATTCTTTCCCTGAACTGATACCTTGGAACAGGCTTTTACTGTGTTTTGTGGAGCTCAAATGCTCCTTTCATGGCTTTGCAGCCAAGTTTTCCTTCTTGCCATGCCCTCTGTCTTGTTACAAGCTTAAAACTCTATTTAAAACAGGAAATCTTAAACCCCCACTTCTCTTCCCTCTTGCTTCTACTTTTCCTCACCTCAGAAATGGAGTTGGGGAAGATGATTGTTCTGCTCTCTGTCATTTTTACCTGTTTGCAATATCCAGTCACTTCTGAGTGTTCAGAGAGATGGTGCTTTTATTTTGAGCCAAACACGAGGGTGAATCATATGTTGGGTATTATATTTGAAATACTTTTCTCTCTCTGTTTATTTGGCAGGTCCTTGACCAGTATGAACGAGAAGGGTTTAATTTCCTAGCTAAAGTTTTTAATTCTTCACATTCCTTCTTGGAAGACTTGACAGGTCTGACTTTATTACACCAGGAGACACAGGCTGCTGAGGTAAGCAAATAAAATTTGGATTAAACCACGTGATATCAAATGATAGAATCAAGCTGTGCTATTTCATTTACAGAATGATTGACACAATGATTTAGACATTCTCTTAAATGAATTGTGACTTGCTGTGGCTGAGTTTTCAAGCATTGCTTGTAAAGGAAACAGCTGACTTGGGTTACATGGTGTGAGAAAATCAGTTTTAGATCGATTAAAATGTCATTTTGCTGCTTGATGGATTATGCAGGGGGGAAACAATGCTGTTTACTTGCCCAGTGACAAAACAAACCAGAATGTGGGCAGAAACTGGGGTCTGTTTGATCTCATGGGCAGCATGATCTCATGAGCAGATAACTCAATACTGAGCTGTGATTCTGAGCGTGCTCCATGAAAAATGAAACAGGTGTCTGCCCTGATATTGTATTTTAACAATGAGTTGTGTTCCTCCCTCCCTCTGCCAGTATCTCACCCTTCCACATCACAATTTAATTTTGGCCTAGCTGTGCCCAGGGATGTTTCTGAAGCTGCCTCTGAGCAGTGAGTCCTCAGTCCCTGCAGCTTGGGCAAGCGCTGGAGCTGTTTTTGCAGCTCCACAGTGTTGCTTAATAAGGTTTTGGGGGGGATAATGATGACTTGGCTCTACTGTTTCATGTTTTAACCTTTGAAAAGCAGATGCTGGAAACATGAACTGGAAAATACCTAATGCATTCTTAAATCAGCACAGTTGTACCTAGAAAAAAATTCTATATATTTATGAGAGGGATCCAGGAAGGGAAAACAAGCACCCATTTACCACTCATTAGCAGTCAGAATAATTAAAGTCTCATTTCCAGGCGTGATTTTCAGTGTCTAGGCTGCTAATGGAGAATATAAAACCAATTACAATTAGTTAGTAATGTATTATTTTGGGGGTATTAACCAATAAATCACTTTTTCAGCTTCACAATGTGTACAGATTCTTGTTAATTATAAAGTTTTAGATACTCCCTACGAAATGTAGAGTCTGGTGTGAGTTTATTGCACCTTGCTGAAGTTCATATTTAGCTTAAAACCCCAAAATCAGCATCCTTCCAAAAATCCTGGGGTCCTTCAGTGAGGTTTATGCAGTGAAATCACTGCTCAGAGGTGGAAAATCTGACATCCAAAGGATTTGCAGAGCTGATGCTTTCAAATTACCTTAATTGCCATAAAACCAGGGAGCCTGCTTGGTTCTTCCCTGTGGGATTGCTGGATTTGGGGGAAATCCATGTGTTTTAGCAGTTCAGCAGTTTCCTGGGCTCGGTGGGTCTGTGTTTATGAATGGCAGGGCTGGCAGCAGATTGTTCGTGGACTCTGGAGCGCTCTCGCTTGCTGGGGACTAAAAACCTGCTCTTTGCTCCATTTTTGCCACTGTTGGATCTGAAAAACAAAGAGGTTGTTCTGTGCTCCTCCCCGAGTGCCAGTTCATCACCTGGGGCAGATTTTGGATTTTTTAGGAGAATGTTTTTAATGTCTTTGCTGCAGAGCTCCTCTCCTGTCTCGAGCTCGTTTTCTCTCGTACCTGGAGCTCCTTTTTCTCACGCTGCAGCTGGGGAGTGTGAGGTCTGCAAAATGATTTTTTGGGGGGTTTCTGGCTGCTTTGGAGCTGCTCTTGGCAGAATGTACTCCCTAAAATTTGATTTGCTAAGACTGGTGCTCCTTCAGTGTGAGATGTTCTCGTTCCATCCCAAAGCCTGCAGCCAAAGCAGTGAGAGGTTTCATCAAGTGTGCATGGCCTGCTTTGGGATGGGAATATTTCATTTTTCTGCCTTCCTCCACTCTTCAGAGAGATTTTGTGGGTTATTGGTGCATTTGGAGACCATAAAAATGGCTTCTGGTAACTGCAGCTTTTCCTTTCCTCCTGTCTAGTAAAATCAATCCAGTGCTGTTCCAGAACTGTAAAGAAAATAGACTTGTAAAGTTAGATATCATCCAGCCTGGAATCTACCCAGTAACTTCATAACTGGGTTGTAATTCCATATATAAATCCCTGATATTTGACTAATAAACCTGCATCTGATAGGGAAACTACTCAGTCTCGTGCTTATTTTTAAAAGGTTCACTATTAAAATGTGAATTCGTTAAGAGCATTTAATTGAGCATTTTGCTAAGAGTGTTCTGTCATGGCCAGAAAAACTGTCATGCTGCTCTTCTGTTTCAATTTTTTTTTTAAATATTTTTTATTTGGAATTCACCTCAGTGCTTAGCTGCTTTCATGATGTGTGTGTAAAACTGATTTAATGAGAAGTTGCTTCGAAGTTTTTAGTTTGCTTAAAAGAGAATCTGGATAATGTGTGCATGCTCTGTAGGAGTGACTGTTAAATCCAATATTTTTGGAAGAATTTCCATGAAAACTCCCCCCATGTTATTAGCACAGAGCGTGTTTGAGGAACACAATTTTCACTTAGTGAAAATCTCTTTTTTCACTTGAACTGTTTAATTCCTATTCCAGGGCTGTGCTGTTGACCATAACATCATAACACAGTTTTAGTGGGCTTTAAATTTGATACAAATTGCAGGGTTTTTAGTCCACAGAGCACCTATTTCTCCAACATGAGCTGCATCAGGAATTCAGAACTGCTCTCCATGGCTTCCTTAGCACAACAATTAATAAATAATAACATCAGCAAGCTTTTCTATCCTGTCTTGAACCAACAGCACATTCCAGGCATCTGCTCTTTGCACATCTGCCTTTAATTTAGGCTTTCTGGAACATTTTGGGGTTGGTTTTATTTTTTTTTCACCCAGTTAGATCTTTCTGTGCAGTTGGGCAGGAGCCTGTGATGACACTCCTGGCTTGGGGGGCCAATGGAAGCTGTGGGAAACTCCCATGTCAGCACTCAGCCCTGTTTCCACTGGATCCAGTTCATCTGGGGAGCTGCCCAGGCTCATGGAAGCTCTGAATTTCTGGTTTCCACATCGCTTTGTTTCCTCCCTGCAAACCTCAGCTTTTAAACTTGACCCTTGTTGTAGTTGAGTTTAATGGCTGGGCTTAAAATAGAGCCGGCCTGAGCATCCTTGGATTATTCCTCAGGGGCTGGAGGTGTGGAATTGAGGCAGGAAAGGGAATCATTCCAAGGCTCTTCCCTATTCTTACATCCCTAAACCCAGCTGCTTGCTCCATGTTAACCCTGCAAAGGCTTTGCTGCTCTCCAGATGCTTTTTCCAGCTAAAATTTCTAATTTAATAGAAAGTTTTCTCACCCTGAATCACAGCTCTGCTGATCCTCAGCTCGTTTCTCTCTGTAGTAAGATAACAAATGTAAATATCCTTTTCTTGCTTTGGATTTTGGTTGCTAAATCACTTGGGTGCTTTACTGCACCTCCAGCTTCCAGCAGGATGAAAGAAGGTTCTAAAACACAAATGATAAAACACAAATTATGAAGCACAGAGGATAAAACCAAATTTTCACTTGGTTTTCTGACTGATTAAAATAGAAGAAGGCATAAAGTCTTGCAGTCTAAGAGGGTAGTGAAGAGCTTTGGAAAAAATAAATCAAATCTGAGGCAGAATTGCTATTTTTGAATGTGATTGTAGAGGTCAGGCATTGGTGCCAGCAGGTTGTGGGTGTTATTTTACTTCAGTGAAATTATTAATTTCAGGTTTCTGTCCCTTACAAAAAGTGTGGTATCTGTAGTTTCTGTGACAAGTTCTTGTGGGCACTGAGTGAGGCCTCGTTGGGGTTTCCAAAATCCCTTTTCTCTCAGGTTTACTGGATCCCAAAGCTTACCCTTCTTAATGAAAAGGGTTCCTGCTAGTCAAATAGTCAGAGAAAATACACACAACCCTATTTTATCGCTTTTCTGCACTTATTTGAGGTTTGTGCTTGACCATTTTTCAGTCATTTCTTGAGGAGCAAGGCTTAGCTGTAGAATAAGCAGCTGGTATTAAAAAGGGATTTTGTGCTTGTCCTAATTTGGAAGAAAATTCAGAATTTCCAGTGTGTTTTGCTATTAAAAATATCCTTGTTTCTGATTCTGCCTTATATTATGCAGTGTATTTGATGCTGAAACAATAACATGGGAATAGCCAAAAAAATCCCAAAAAACCAAAACCCAAACAAAACAGAGAAACCCAGCTAAAACAATATTGTAACAGCAAGTTCTGTAACTTGACAGTTTTTATCTCTTAGCCAAGTATTATTCAGAATTTAATTTCATTTGGTGCTATGAAAACTTACTAAAGAAATCATTACTGATGGGTAGCCCAACATTAATATTTGAGACTTTTCAGTGTGTGAGCTTTTTTTTTGGTTTTAATCTGGTGCATTTCAGGAGAAATTCATTTTGACAGATTCAGGCCTGCCCTGGAATTTCTTTCTTAAGAGATTAAGAGATTAATTTGTTTTCTTTCAGGAGGTGGGTTGTTTTTCTCTTTTTGAGTTTTCTCATGATGTCAATTAGTGTCATCATTTTTCTTCATTCATCAAGCCATGTTTCCCAGCTATTTGAAAAATAGTGATTTTTTTTCTCTGCTGAGCTCAGTCCAAGTTTGAAAGGAGCACTGCAAATATGAAATAAATGTGTAAATTTGCATCAGGGTGATTGTGCTGTGCTATTCCCTCCTAAAATAGATTTAATCAGTGTGTGCCCCTCACTCAGGGTTCTGCTGAATGAAAATAAAATGGGATTTCACTGCTGAGGTTTGGCCAAGGAGGGCTGATTGTTCCATCAGCACACAGCACTTTAAAGTGAATTTTACAGCCTTTGCAGCAGCCCCACGTGGGCTCTCTGCTGGTTCCTTCTGCTTTTGGAGGGGTTTACAAACACCTGTGAGGTGGTGCCTCTGTTTGCTACCAAAACATGAGCTCTCCTTGTCTTTCTCCTGATACCTACACTGATAATTTCAATTAGTATCATTAATTATATTCAGATGCTCTTCCTGGCACTTACATCAGCAAGGGATGTGCACAAATCTCCTGTTTCATGATATATCTGAATAAATGGGTGTTTGTCCCTTCAGGACGGGCAGGAGCTTGTGCAACCCTTTGGTTTTTATNTTTGATTTTAATTTTTTTAGAGGGAAAGACAGTTGGTTGGTAGCCAGTTATCATTTTGGTTTGAAATGTCAAATATATGTGAGGGAAAAAAACCCTGAAAGAAATGGAATAATGGCTTTTGGGTTAACATCAGATTTTGTTGATTTATATTTTTTTTTCATATATTTACCTGAATTGCTGTGGTAGTGTCAAAACATTGATAGAGTTTAAATCTGCTATAAAATGGGAAGTGCTACTAGGAAGAAATTTATCATTTCATCACTTTTTACATGAGGGGAAGAAGCTTTGCAACAAAAGCCTGGGCAGAACTCAGCCCTGCTGAGTTTCCTCTGAAGCTCAGGAATTCCTGCCTGCTTTTCCTCTTTCCAGGCAGGATTGATCCCTGCAGCTGCTCAATAGCAGCTGTTTATCTCCAGCCCTGGGCTTTCCAGGTTTCCTCTTCCCATAGGAACTCCACCCGCAGGATTGCAAAGGTGCCCTGCTTTTCTTAATGACTCCTTTTAATTGCACCTGAACAAGGAGGACTTGAACTGATGAAGTCATGTTTTGATTTGTTCTGTGGTACCAAATGATTTTAAATTGTACTTTATTCAAGATTTTAGAGTAATTTTAGCTACTGATGAGCACAGCACCCTAAAATTTTGAAGGGAACTGCCATACTGAAGCTGTAATTTTGGGGAAACAATTCTCTTCTGGAGAAGTTTTCAAACTCCTTTTCCTTTGAAGGAAAAATCTCCAGTAAAGGAGAAGTAAAATAACCTCCAGTAAAGGAGAAGTTAAATGATTTGTGGATTAAATCTCTTCCATTCCAATATACTTTGTCACAAAGAATGAATAGACTGTTCGAGATGCATTCTGTTATTCTCTTGTGAAGAATAAGAAATTACACAACACAACCACGCTGCTGGACTTTTTTTATTCTAATTAAGAACATAAATCCCACAATGTGCATTTCAATCCAAGAGTGTATGAGCCCTTGTAAATCATTTGAATTTAAAAAAAAAAAAATAGAGAAAACTTGCTGCTGGACAAATCAGTGGCAGATTTCAATAAACACCAATTGTTGTAGCCTTAGCCAGAGATGCTGGGAATGTCTTGGGGCAGGGCTGCCTCAGCCTTGCTCAGTGTTAATTAAATTACTTCATTAGGGATCGATGTTCACCGTGTCTGCCTCTTCCTGACAATCCACATTTCCTCTGGAATCACCTCCTGGACTTTCCTGAGGGATTCCTGGCAGGGTGAGCCCCTGCAGGCAATTCGCACATTCCCAGGGGCAGTGGTGCTTTGGGATGGGCAGCATCAGATCCAGGGCACAAAAACCCTCTGCACAAACAGCAGTGGCTTCTTCTCAACTCTGAGACTGCTCTTCCTGTAAATATAGGTGGAACTAATGGTAATAAATGAAATTATTAGAATGGGAAGAGTTGCTGGAAAAACCCTGTGGATTTAGCAGAGCCTCCCTTTAGTTGCTCATTCCCAGAGGAAATTCAGCCCCACAGATTTTAAGAACAACACATCAGTTTTAAGACGTGCTCCTGCATGGAAATCTCACGTGGAAAACAGTTTGTGAATGACTTCTCAGCTTCAGTTTTCACCTTGTCTTGGGGCTCCTTCCTTTGTGAATTATGGAATAATTTTACCAGCGGGGTTGTTTAAATTTTGTATCCCTGTTGCTGCTGAATTTTGGTTGACACTAATTTATAAAACAGGCAGATTTGAGTAGCTTTAAAAATTAATCCTGACCTAGCTCTTCCTGGCCTGAGCTCCCTTTCTATTGGAATATTTTCCTGCTGTTTGCACTTTAATGAACATCTCTGCAAAGTGCTGGTGTTTCCTTTCCCTTACTGTAGTTCGGGTTCTCCTGAAGTTTCCTTTTTCCAACACTTTTTTGGAACACATTAAAACTTGGCTTCCAGCTGAAATCTGCCATGCAAACATAGCTGTTTTTATGGAATTGGCTGGAGTCCTGGAGAAACCACCTGATATCTGAGGAGTGAGACAAATTAATGACCAATTCTGCAGTTAACACCCAGACTTGATTCCAAGATGAGCCACTTTGAAGATGAGGATTGGTTCTCCCTTATCACTTCAGTGATAATTTTTCACTTCTCTTGGTTGATTTAAGGTCAAATTAGTTGGAAAGTTAAATCTTGTAAGTTGTAAATGAAAGTTGTGCCTGACCTGGTGAAGAAACATCCAAAAAATCAGCATTGTTGTACATTTAATAAAAAACTAGCCAAGAGAAAAGGGTCTCACTTTTCAGTTTGGAGAGCATAACATTAAAAAAACCAACTTTTAGGATGAGTTTCTATTTTCCTGGCCTCTCAACCTGTAAGAACCCCACTCTAGGTATTAAATAATGTGCTTCAAATTAGTGTTGAGTTGTTGCATTTTGGGACACCAAAGCTGTTTCCTACATGTGATATTTTATACAGCAAAAGCTGCTTGTGAGTTACTGAGTTCGTTGTTATTTTCATAAAAAGAAAAACTTATTGTTATTCTACAGATGATTTTTTAGTCCTTTTCTGCTACACAGCAACCTTAAAATAATGCACTTTAACTGGATAAACAGGAGTGGTTTTGGTGAAGGGGAAAATGCTAGTGTGGAAATCTAACAACAGCCCTTTTTTAAAGTTGGGTTGAGCTGCAAGCCCTGGTAGGAGGGAAATTCGTGGCTAAAATGTGAGAAGGATCAGCTCAGAGAGCTGATTTAATTCTGTGTGTAGCAGTTCTGCTGCCATCTCTGTGCAGGAAGGTGTGAGTGCAGATATTTGATTATTGAAGTGTAAAATATTGCAAAATGGCCTTTTAATGGCACAGGACTCTCAGACAAGAGGTGAATTATTCCAGTTAAAACACAAAAGTAAACATAATAATAACTGGTCTAGCTGGAATGACCTTAAAGCTGTGAGATGATGGAAATAAATTTGGAGGAAAACTCTTCATGTGCAAGCACATCAGTACTTTGTCATCTGAAAATAAGGGTTCTGTTGAAGTATTTATTATCTACAAATTGTAAAGTACTGCCTCAAGCCCAGACAATGAATTTAATCCTCTGCAAGTCAAGTGTGAAATCCAATATTAATCAATAAATACAAAAAATACACGGTTAGGAAAAAGACACAAAGTGGGGTTTAGGTGGAGATAAGTGCTAAGAGGCTGATTTATTTTTTGGTAACTAAAGAAAGTCACAGAAATGGAGAAGGGAGGCACAAGTAAACCTGTAAAGAATTAAGCAATCACTTTCCAGCCTCTCAAGGGAATAGGGGTTAAGAGATACACTTCTAAAAGTCTTTATGTTGTTGAAAAGTTTATTTGTGTAATGTCTACTGAGACAGCATGCCAACAACAGCAAACCCAAATGCAAGTCAGAAAGAGGAAAAAATCTACTACTGGAAGAGAATATGAAGGCATAACAAAGCTATTTAGAAGTATTACAGTGCAGCAGCTGGTTTTGCTAATGCTTCTTGGTTATTTAAAAAAAAAATCATTTAAGTCCTAGTTCCCTTTGTCTTCTCCCTCTGCAGTGTGTGAAGCTCTCTGGCCCGTGACTCATTCTCCCCACTGATGCTGTTTCTCTGAATAGCCCTTGTAAAAACATGAATTTTCTGTTGGTTGTCTTAGCTGGCAGTTGTGGAGGGTTTTTTTCCCTCCCTGGGTGAGTGATTTACGTGTGCTAATCTCTGGATCTGCCTCTGCCACACACGGTGCTGTGAACACTCTGCTGCTGCTCTACCTGGGATTGCTGTGCTCACCTTTCTGCAAGAGTAACTCAGGCACTAAAACTCATTTAATCTCTTCCTCCACAGGCAATAATCTCATGTCTAAGAAATTCTGATACCTTGGGCTTCTTTTCAGGGACAGGCACTCATGAAACTGAGGCTGGATTTTAATTCTTAGTAGATTTGAAGAGGGTAACGGGCAAAGAAGATGCAAATACGAAATAAGATGTAACTTCAGCCTCTGAGAGAAACTTCCTTGCCTGAGTTTGGTTCAGTGTAAGAAATGTGGAAGTAAATGACTGAGGTTCATTCAGAGGAAGAATGAAAGAGCCTCTGCTGAAGCTTTTGTGTGTGAGGGAGTGCTGGGTGTGCTGGTTTGCTGTCCCACTGGCAGGCTCCTGGCAGAGCACCCTCTCCTGATCACACAGCTGAGCTGGGGGGGACTGGGCACAGCCCCTGGCACCAGTCCAAACTGTAAAACACAAGCTCCCATTTTTAGGTGGGTAATGAAATCCCTCGCACCCTGCCCGTCTTGGAATTACAACTTCAGCCTTGACTGGGGCTACTTACTTGATACTTCTGCATTCTGGATTTAATGCAGGCTTTAGTGTTTGGATGGAGTTGTTGAATGTATTTAATGTGCAATTTGATATTGTTTAATGGCCATTTAATTCGTGGATTTATGCCTGCAGATTATATTTGGATTGCTCAACAAAGTCAAATCTTGATTACAACCCAACACATTGATAAAGTTCAGGGAGCTGACTGTGACTTTTCTTTTTATACCCTGGAAATCAGAGATGGTTATGGGAGATTTGGGGAAAGGAAATAATGCTGTTAAATACCATTTTAGTTAAGTTGAGGCATAAAGGTCACAAAGGTCTCTGCTAAGTGAGGTTAAATTCAAGCAGTTGTAACATCCCTGTAGGCAACAGGTGCTGGAGGATGGCACAGGAGTTTTCAGGACAGCTCTAGAAAAAATCAGTGTATTTGGGAAATTGCTAGGATTTAGGCTCACTCATGAAACAGAAGAATGTCATTTTCATTCAGAAATTTGTAAACTGAAGAATGAGCATTTTGGTTGTTGTGTCCTTTGCAGTTGAAGGTGAATGATACTCCCAGCTCTGGCATGAAGTCTGCAATCCTTCATTCTTTTATTCTTCATTTTTTATTCTTCTGTTGAAAAGCAAAAGGAAAGAGCTCGTGGCAGAGAAAAGTGCCTCTGGAACAGACTGCCTGTTCAGAATTGTTATTTTAATGTGAGGGGATGAGGTAATAGAGCACAGCAATAAGCAGCAAGCTGCAATCCTTGACTCCACTATCAACAACTCCACAGGCCTGATCTTTATTGGAGGGTTTTTTAAATTTGGGGGAAGGGGGGGGGGGCTCTGATTAGCATATCTGTTTCAGGAAGAGTATCAAGAGTTCTCTAATTTCATATTTAAATCTGGGATCTGATTAATACTTGAGGCATGCAGAGAGCTATAACATGAAGGCTGTTGTTACTATAGTGAGATGGTATTACAGACATCACAAGACTTGTTATACAAGGAAACATGATTACTTTGGATTAAAGGAGTTGCCAAAGGCTTGAAGGATTTATTGGTGCTCCTGCTTTGAGTTATATATAACTTCATTATTTTGTTGAAAACATTTAGATCTCGAATTAATGAAGCACAGTAAATGCTGATGAAATGAATCAGCAGGTTTGACAGCTTTGAGCTGACACTGAGCCACTGATGAATTTTATGGGAGCATTCTTTAGGTCTCCAAATTGCTGGATAATGTACAGAAAGTGATAAATCCAGCTTTTGCACGGAGAAATGAAGCTTAATGAGTGCAGTGAGGTGCATCAGAGTTGATGTGACCGAGATCATATTTCTGAAATGACTCGGAATTCCTAAACTTGTGGGGGAGGAAATGGCCTGAGCTGCTGGGGATGGTGTGGATGTCTGGGATAAAACATTCTGGGAGCACAGGGATCTGCAGGGGAGGAGCACGAGGCACAGGGTGAGCGACAGCCATGTGGGTCTGAGCGAGGGGAAGTGGGGAATTGTGGCTCTAGGAACAAAGGACAGAAATTGGCTCTTTTTTCCTGCAAAATGTGGTCCTGGGCAGTGCACTTAGAGGGGAAATGCAGATGTGTAACAGCTCTGTGCTGTGTGAGTAAAGAGTTCAGCACATCTCCCCTCCACCGGATCGTTTCATTAATCTCAGCTGTAGAAAACTGGCAGCATTCTGACATTGCTTCCCTAACCCAGCTCAGGGAGGGCTGTGACATCCAGAAACGCTTTCTAGGCAGCTGCATTCCATTCTGGGGAGTCTGCAGTACTGCAGAGACGTTTCAAAATGATTATTGTTCTAACAGATGATTAATTGCCAATTATTTATTGCTTTCTTAAAACCAGCTCAGCGGGCATCACTTGCTGTTGATGCCACGGTGCAGAATTAGGATTAACATGAGTGTGAGTGAGAAATGAGCCACAATCACTGCTGAAAGGGGTTTAAGGTTTGAAGCATTACATTATAGAATTGCTTGCAAGGAATGAAAGAGAAAATACGTAATGGCAGAAGTTGTTCCTGAGCTCCCTTTGACTCTCCCCTCTGTAATGTGACTCAGGAATTTAGTTATGGAAAAATATGACTAAGTCCCTTTTGCCTTCGAGGTGCAGAGCTGGGTGAAATCCAGGCCGGGATTGGGTTTCAGTAAATTGGATAACTTCTCTCTCCCAGTCTTTTTAACTTCGGATCTGGGACAAAACGACATCAAAAGCTGGAATGGCTTCCTGTTCCATGGCCGAGTGGGGGATTTTTTCACTCCAGATAGTGTCTGATTACCAAATTAAGCTCTCAGCATCAATAAATCACTTCTTCACAGAGTAAAAGCTGTAATTTTTCATAGACCTTGTCTTTTGTAGCTTTTGAAATACGGCTGGTGGGGCTGAGGAGGGACTGCCCGGGGAGGTCAGCACAGAGGGGGCACACAGGGATCCAGGTGTGCCTCGGCTCGGGGGGACAGGCTGGACACGGCCCAGAGGATTTGGGGGAGCTGCGTGAGCTGCTGGGAACAGGGAACTGGAGCCACGTGGAAATGCAGAGGAGGGGTTTGCCAGGAGCATTCCCGGGCTCCACCCCCGGGCTGAGATCCGGGAGACTCCGCAGGGGCACGGCTGTACCCGGGAGTGCGGGTGGGGGAGCTCAGAGGGTCACTGCTGGTCCTGCAGAGGTCACTGCTGGTCCTGGACATG
>VZRX01011858.1:0-11969 GCA_013398075.1 Notiomystis cincta
AAATATCTCAGTTTCTGTTCTTCTGAACATAAATAAACCTGTAGCAATAAGATGCATGTGATGAGAAGACCCAGCTCTAAGCTGTGCATGCAGTGATTTTAAAAATGAAGTGGAACACACACACACACACACACACGCAGAGAAATATTTTAGTGCAAGAAGTGTTTGCATTGCACTTTCTTAATAAAAAAACAGTTAAGAGGCTACAAATAGAAAAAACCCTAGTATGAATTAATGAATATCTGATGCTTAGTTCATTGAAACGAGGGCTAATATTTACTTTTTTCTTCTTTCTCTCTAGTCTTTATCAAGTGATTGTGCTTCCTCTGGATTTGCAAAGCACTTTCATTTGTGACTCCTTTGCTGCTACAACTTTCTTTAGTAACACCACTGGCATTAACGGATATGTGGCAGCTGAATTTCGGGCGAAGGATGTTGCTGATAATATGTCAATTGTTCTTGGAGACAGACATTATTATGGGAAGTTTTATAATGCTCCTTTAAAGCTGGGAGAAGAGTATTGTGTTTTTTTGAGAATAATAAGTGAGTGGAATAAGGTAATGGATGTTTTAAAACCTCTTCTTTACACCTCTTGAATGAAATGTTGCTGGGGGAAAAGACAAAAATATTGGCTGGGTATTAAATTTTTTATGATGCTCCAAGGATCTGCTAGTTGACAGAATGAGATTAAATCTGAAGCTCTTTAAATATCTCTTATAATTCCTTAATGTCATTGTAATGTTGAAGCAATTCTGAATGCCAAAAGGCAAACAATGGAAAATAATTAAAAATGAATGGCCATCACTGTCCTTGGTAATTGAAGGTGTCTATACTGGGTCAGAATTTACTAATAGAGATTAGTATGAGAATTTGAAAATCCCTCCTTAACAATGATGTGTTCACCCATTTTAGTTTTTAATTAAGTATTTTATAACAAAATATTCCAGTTCTCCAGATGACATGGAAAAATACATTTTGTCACATGTTGTTGCCTTCCAAAAGGCAGTGGGTGTCAGCCTCAGCTTCATTGAGAAAGCCTTATGAAAAAGAAATTATATTATTATAATTAATTTTTTATATTTGAAAGTAAATATGTATTTTTAATTAGAAACAGAAGGTTTCTAAAATGTACATATCATCTAGTTTTCCAGTTGTATAAGTCAACAGTTTTAAATGTTTTTGTAATATAAGTCTCAGCAGTAGAAAGTTTTTCTCGCACGGGACAGGGGATAACTCTTTATGTGCAATACAGTTCCTGAATGTCAAATACAAAAATTGAACTAAGCAGCCTCTAACAAAGAAAAAAACACCTAAACACTACCATCAAAATAGGGTTTTTAGGACTTTGTGTATACAGCACAAAGCAAGGAGGCATGCAAAAACTGATCCATGAGTCACTTACAAATAATTCTCTACAATTCTGGGAACCTACACACAAATCTCAGTAAGGTAAAGCAGCTTCTGCTAAGATGTGTAACAGTCTCAGTTCAAAGTGAGTGGAAAAAACAAGTGCGTGTAATAGGATGTTTCTGGTATCTACTAATCTGTGCACTACTATTTAACAATTGTCTGAGAGGTTTTTATAGCAGAGATGAAGTGGTTTCTGATCCTGATACAAGTCTGCTGTTTGTCATAAATTTTTAATTAATTGTGTGAGGGGAAAAATAGGGAAATAACAATAGAAGACATTTCATTTCATAATGTTAGGTTAGTCCAAAATTTCCTGGAATTTGGACAATGAACTGTATTTTATAGAAAAATGTACTCTGTGGAGCAGAATTGTTAATCAATCAAATGTACACGAGTTTGGCCTCTCTAAGTGCTATTAAATACATCTTTGAGCTTAGTTTATGTATCCTTGGGTTTTATGCATTGGTTTCCCTAGCTCTTTACCCTCAGTGTTTTCTAATACTGGGGTATTATGGCATCTTTTACTTTTGTGGAGGTTTTTGCTGCGCAGAACAAAGTAGATTCTTTTACATCTTTGCCAGCTGTTTATTAAGCTGCATTATTAACTTACATTATTCCTTCTCTTTCTTACGGATTATTCCCTGATCTTTCACTGCTGACATTTGCAGATGTATTTTCTAGGCCACTGATTTAATGAATTGGCACTACAGATTGTTTGTAGAGGTCACTCTGGCTTCCTACCATTTGAAATGCATCAGCTCCTTAGTGTACACTTTCCTGTATGGCTTTTGTTGGTTGATGAAATGCACAAAGTTACATGCAACAGTTATGAATCATTACTGGGAATACCAAACCGCTTTTGTTCGCTGCTCTGCTTCTCTGAAATGGAACTTGGACTGCTGGTTCAAAAGTATTGGTTTATCTTCAGTGGCCATGCCCTTTTATTTTGTGCAATTGGTGGTATTAGAAGGCCAAAAATGATCAGAATTATTAATTGCAGGTCGTTGGGCTTTGAGACTTTCTAAAAATGTTATTACTTAGGTAACTGAATTTGGATTCAAGAGCTCAGTCTTCTTTTAAAAAAAATTGCTTGGACCTCAATTCTTAATATGTGTGAAATCAGCGTTTTTGAAGCGTGTTTTACTTGCTAACATATTTCTATTTGAATACAGACAAATTAGAAATAGATGTTATAGACTCCTAACTAATGTTCTCATTATTCCCTTTTATATTCTGGCATCCTTAAGGGTACCTACTGTCTCCAGAGCTACCTGTTGTCTCCAGACCCCTTTCATACTGAAAATAGTGCAATTTGTATCATCATGCTGAAAAATTATGGCTTGGTTGTGATTTTTATTACCATCATTACTAAATATCTCTTACATATTATCCTGCTCATTTTTCCATTGTTCAGATTTGGACATCTTGAAAAGGGTGTCTGCTGTGAGGTTTTTACTTTGTTTATTTTTTTTCTCTGAGATTCATGGGACCTCTAACTTCCCTGATGGGCAGGAGATGTCTCATTTTCTGCACACTAGAGTGTATCATGAAGGTAGCTATTTCAAAGTGATGGCAGTCACACCAGTGCCCCCAGAATCTGGCATTTGATCAGATTTCTAAACCCACCTTTTTTTCTTTATTTTTCCTCTGCTAAGAAGATTTACTTTGTCAGTCTTTTGTCTTTTTAACTAAGCAGCAAATTATAAATAATGGGTTTAAGAATCATTGAGATTCCACAATTCAGCATGCAGACACACAGAAGTGAGAGTAAGCACACAAATGTGCCTTCATCCTTTTACACAAATGCTTCAAAATGTAGCCTTCTTTCTCAAAATTCAATTTTTGTACTGTTACTTAGAGCAACATGATACACACTTTGCTACAATATGAAAAATACATGTATTGTGTATATATTGTGTGCAAGTCTGTGAAAGTCATTTAGCAGGAAGCACTGCAAAATGTCATGGTAATGACACAATAGATAATAGAACCTAGAACAGAACATTTTGTGTATTTATGACTAGGAAAAGCAGGGGGGAAATGCTCTGTAGAGATCAAAGCTTACTGTAAAAAAATCAAACTTGCTGAAGTGGTCTGCAAAAGCATACCTGTGATAAATATTTCTTTAACTGTAAGCATTCTATAAAAGTTATTAAAAATTACAGAGCACGTTATCTTAACTGAAGAAAATGCTACATCTCATATTTGTAAAACATGTCATCAGATACCCTATTTTAACATACATGTTCTGCATGGGGAAGAGTTCACACAGCATTTTCAGCCTTATCCTAGCATTTAATAAATTCTGAATTCTTATCAAAGCAATTTCAAAGATCCTTCTATATTACTAACATGCCTATGTTGTAAAAAGAAAGGAAGAATAATGAGCTAAAACCTAGAGCCAGCCTTTCATCAAAGCTCTATGTCTGATCTTATTTTTGTAATTTATAATCTTGTAAGACAAAATAGAGGCTGTACCAAGGGAATAAAAACCGCCATTCCACTGATCTTTCAGAGTGTGTTAGTAATAATAAATTTTTCTTATGAGAAACAGTGCTTTTTATGTTTTCATTTTTAGGTGAGAACACAGTCCTGTGCTGTTTGGGCACAAATTAAAAGTAAGTCAATTTTTCCTTCAATAAAAAAGTCTAAGTTGTCATGGCTTTTCTTGGCAGCATAAACTTAATAATTGCTGTGGCTGTTTCTTCTTTTGCCATTCATGATCTGTGGGCTTCAAGAATTGAAAAGATTAGAGGCAGAAAATTTTCCTTGCTCTTCGCTATTCCATTCCAATTGATTCAGCAATCCATTCTAAAATGGATTCTCTTGTTTTTCTCTTGTTTTCAGTGTTGCTATTTCTGTGCTTCACATCCAGATCTTTACAGCAATTTTCATGCACAAAGGATTTGAAGCACAGAAAATGTGAAATTCTGGAAGCCTATTTTAAGATAGTTCTATATTGGCTTAAAGATTAAAAAATCAATCAAAGAACAGCAAAAAATCAAAAAATCAGCAGCAACACAACCTCTCTGAAACATTTTCTAGCTTTTAGAAGCCACATTTTTTATTTTAGAATGTTCAGATGGTCCTTGGAGAGTTACTACTTTTTATGGTCTTAAAAAAAATAGAAGATACTATGCAAAAATGAAAAATGTGCCCAATTTGTATACTGGTAAGTACAGTTTCTTAAGTATATAGTGGCATAACTTTAAAACCTGGTAAATTTCTCAGTGTGGTTTTATTTTGATTTACTTTTTGACTTTAAAATATTTCCAATTAATGTGTTTACCTCAGAGGAGTTTGGAATTTACTAGAGATCATGTTTTGCTCTTTTCTACCATAGCTGAAACTTCTGTTCACCCACCTCATGTCTCAGCAAAAAGCAAACATTTGCCTCTCCTGACAAAGAAAGCATCCCCACCAGAGTCTCCTATGAGTCCTAAAAACTGCTTTTGAGATGAAAGTCTCACAAATTTGAGTTAGGAAAGGCAGTAACGCTGGAAAGGGAGACAGTACTTTGGAATGATATCAAATCATGTGGTGCATGGAGTGCTTGAGGTACATCTCCTCCATACCTGATTATCCCTATAACTGATCTTCTGGTGACAAGTCTGTGTTTATTTCTAGATTTTCTTTAGTTACTCTTTCTTTAAATACTCTTATGACCGAGTTCATTTACCACCACACTTAGAATATAATGTATGCAGTTCTTCGTTGTGGAAACGCTGCTAAGATCAAGGATTCCTTAGGTTTGACAATTCCATTGCTAGGACAATGTAGGCAATAGCCATAGAATAATTCTGGAAAGGCAGAAAACTGTCCTTTTCCGAATTTGTCATTTATCAACATGTAGCACATCATCAAAGGCTGTCATACAAATAGGTGGATTTTGGTTTTGGAGTTAAAAGCATGAGCATAGGAAGATGTGAATAGGATAGGTCAGGCCTTTGGCTTTTTTTTGTAAATCCATTTGCCTTCATATTGAATGGACTTATAGCCTAAGTGTCCTTTGCCTTAATGTACTTCTGCAGCTAGAGAGGCTGAGAATATTTTTGGCTTGCTGAATCCTTTGAGAAATATTTCTTAATTCAACTTGTGCGGAAGGCAAATCTGTAAATTGAATCTAAACCAAGTGGCCCTGTTTCAGGTGCCATCTAGCTAGACATTGTGTGATAGATCATTGTCAGTAAAAATGGTAGAAAACTGCATTAAAAGCACACTTTCTTCTGCCACAAATAAGTAAAATGTAGTGTAGGAGTTTTCATTAAATACACTGCAATATGGAGGGAAGACAGTCCTGCAATTTTTATGGAGGGCTGACATTCTCTAGAGATGTGTAGTTTGCTGATGGAAACTGGTGTTTCCAGTGTTTTAAGGACAGGTACATCTTTTACCAAAAATGAGCATAGTATTAATGTTTTAATACTCTAATTAATCTTTCTTCCTCAGCTGGATGGTAACTACTAGATAGTCCACTCCATTACTCTTGTTAAGTGAGCCATAAGTCCAGCATCCGGTTTTTGTTACCAGACTTCAGCTGTCAGCAGTCTGAAGCTACACTGTTTGGTTGGTTTGTTGGAATTGTTTGGCACTTTCTTTCAGATTTATCACCCACGCTGCAATACATGACTGCTGTTGGATTAGGGTCAGTGGCTGCTGTCTGCCTCATACTGCTCCTGTCATTCTCCATGGCACGGTACGTGGTGTTCCTACCTCCAGTTCTGCAGTCTTCCTTCACGTGCTTTTCTTTTCAGGTAGTTTTTCTGGCCAGCATGCTTGGTTTAGGCACCTTGGGTGGTTAGAAACTGTAATCAAGGGTGCTTTCTGTTGCTACTGATGTTGCCCATTGCTTGAACTGATGTCCTCTGTATCTCTGTAATTACTGGCAAAACATCTGAAAAGCGTAGGGCTTATCTTAATAAAGGGAGGATTCAGGACAGTGAATAGCACCAGGACGTTCATACAGAGGTGTTCTGATGTTAAATAAAAGAAGTTTATATGTTGTCAAAATATTGATGCACTTCACTTATATACAGAACTAATTTTTTGTGTTCCCAAATTTATTCAAAAGGACTGAAAATAATTGTTTTCCAGTAATGATTGAACTTTATCTAAAAGCCATGATAGAAACATGTTTAAAAATTTTAAGAGATTTATTAACTTATGTTTCATGATCCTTCAAGCAGAGTCAGCAACTTCAAAACTATCTTCCTTTCAAAGGTAAAACAAATATGCAATTTATGTAATTGTGAATGCCTACATACATGTAAAACCTCTTCGCTAAAAAATATGTCTTTGTTGTTATTTCAATATGCATATCTACAAGAATAGTCTTCTGATATATTATGTCCCTTGGAAGGTCAGGAGCCTCGAGCTTGTGGGCTATGAAATATAGCTTTGATTGGTTACTCTACTTGCCTGGTATTACAAAACAGAAGGAACTAGTCTTACACAGGGCTGAAAAAAGTACGTTTAGTTGGACTGTTTGTGGTTGTCTAAATTTCAAGTCAGTTCTTGCAATCAAAATTCTGAATTCAAGATTCCATGGTCTCTTTTTTTTCTTTCAGTAATTAAATAAACGGATCTCAGGCTTCCCTTGGCAGTAGCATGCAGTGGTAAACTTGAGCTTGCAGTCTTGGTTGTTTTGGGGATTTTGAAAACGTTGTCAGAGTCAGCTTCAATGGTTGAGGAAGAAGGGGCTCTTACTGTTTGGTTTCTAAAGTGGCACTCCTGACAGGGGGTTTATTGCAGGAGGAAGGGCTTCCCTGGGCTGTCATGGTGTGAAAGGCTTCTCACCTATTCATTTTCTCTGGCAAAAATGTGGTGGAAGGGTATTAGTACTTTCCAAAACTGTGTCAAATCAATTAGGTTCATAGTGATAGGAGAGTGATTTGAGGTATGAGACAGTACTGGAAGAATCATATATGAGTATGACTCATTGTGAGAGAGTGCAGAGAAGGTAGACCCTGAAATTCAGCTTCAGTCTTCTTTCAAAAGGAGTGAGAGAAGGTGAAATCCTTGGGGAACTGATTACACTGAGTATATTTGACAGTGGTGTACTGTGGGAGACAAGGACTTAATAAGTCAAAAAGTCTCTTCTAGGCCCTTGATCCCACGTACAGAGAAGTTCTTGAATCTGTTCTCCTGTTCTAGGGAATATCAGACAGAATCCTTGACAGAAATTAAACAGGCCCCATCCCAGTAGTAGGCAGAGAAGGGAAACCCTGGATGTCAGTTGTGATAAGACCCTTCACAATGCTCACAAAGAAGTATCTGTAATATTTTAAATAAAAATGTGCTTTTAGTTATAATTAACCATCAGTTTAATGCATTTCTAAGTAAGAATGTGATTTGAAAAAAACCCCAACATATGAAGTCATCCTTCTGCCCTATCCAATTGTAAAACTGTGGGCCTTTTTTAGACACTGTACTCTAAGACAGATGTTGCCTAGCAGGAGAAAAATAGAGAGGAATTTGATGAGAGAGGCCTGGGATCTATTTAATCTAACTACAAATAAGGCATTCTAGTGACACGTTGCTTAGCCTGGCAGAGAAGATACTGCTAAGAAGCATGATATACAAATATATAAAATGCCACTTTAGAAAGATCAGCTTCCTCCTGTTGGTAGTGCCAGAGGTACATGTACCACCCATGGGCAGTATATCCATGTGCTTCTGAACTGTATCAGAGGGAGGCATGGGACCAGATTGCTGAGAATGCAGCTTCTGGGTGGTCTGCAAGAGGAGGCTAAACAAACTTGTCAGTAATGACATAGCCACAGCTGATCTTGCCATGGAGTCAGGTGAATGGTCTTGGGTTATTTCTTGGGGTCTCTGTAAGCTTCTGGCACAAAGAGCCACTGTATTCAAGTGCTCACCAGATTGCCACATGTCTGCTGTCTCAGGAATTATGTTTCCACAATGGGTCAGGGTGTGAATTCCTGCTAGCGTGGCTGCTGACAGCAGTTCCAGCTATTCCTCAAGGAGTAGAAGTCTGGCACTGGATTCACAAAGTGAAGTCTGACTCCTGATGTCCTTGGATTTTACATTTTTCATTTTAAAAAATGCATTAGCCCATAGTTATTGTTATCAAAGTGGCTAGTCACTCATAACTTACTCCATTCTTCTTAGTTCTTTGCTTTCTTTTATATGTGATGCCCATTCATATGTATGACAGTGCCAGAACTCTGGATTTCTGAAGATTTGCACTGGGCATCAGTGCTGTTGATGCCAAGGTTAACACTGGTCAGGTAATCATCTGGTAACTTATGGGGAATGCTTCCTACCTGTCTCACACTGGCTGTAATGATCCAGATTTGTACCAGCACGTGTGTCTTCAAAAAACTTCAGAAGCACTGTTATGAATCTAATCAATATAAGTGGTGCAAGTTCTCTGTCAGGTCCATGCTTGAGTCTTGAATAATTTGTAAGATTTTTTTTTTAACTGGAATTTTTTCTCTCTCCAGCTCTTGTCTCCACAGCACAGTGCATCCCCCACCTGCTGCTGTAGCCTGTGAGGCTGTACATTTATCTACTACAGTAGACGTGGCACAAGCAGGGATTTCATCATCATTGCTAGAGACTGAAAGTGTCTCTCTTCTCTGATAGTTTATTCCCTGAAGTCAGCATAGAGAAAATGTGCTCTTCTTTCAAAGCCAGCCTGTGTTGTGTATCTGCATGTTACATATGTACTACAGCATGGGGAGTTTAAATGTGTTTGTCCCTGGAAGTGAGATGTTGATTGTCTTGCCTTATTCCAGATAGTGTGGTGTGTAGAGGAGAACCTTCCCTCACAAGCAGGTTATCATGCATCCCATGTGTTGGTCACAGGCTTTCAGCTGTTCCAGCTGCATGAGTGCCTGATAATGAGTGCTTGTATTGTACTTGATTACATGAATAATCCCCTGATCCAGTTGAGACTGTCTGAGGATTAACTGCTACTTTAGATACCTTTGCACATAAACTGGCCTATTTTGAACAAAAAACCAGACTTGCCCTTATACAAGATAAAGTGCCTATTGTATTTCCAATTATAAAGGTAGAACACTTCTGTCAGTCATTTGCAAGTAATGATACATCAGTGACATATACACTTGTTAGCCATGAAGTTGCCACATTTAGATTGTGTCAGCAACTGATTTGTTCCAGACATATTGCAATCATTGCTCACAGCAATTAACAGTAATTGCAAATAATATACCTATCTATAAAACTGCAGTTTGCTCAAAAGCTGCTTGCTTTAATGGCATGTGAAACTAGTTTAAGGAAGGATCTTCCTGTGTTAAGTGCAGTTTTGTTAATCTCTGTTCTATAATTACAGCTGAGTAAAGCCATTAAATCATCGTCTGGTTAATTGGCTGGTGTGTAACATCTAGTTAGAGTCACTTAATAAAGTACAATTAAGCAATTTCCTATGGCATACTCCCAGTTAATATTTTTTTTCTTCTGTAAGAAAGAATCAACTGGCTTTGATTATTTCCGCTCCTCTTCAGAAGTTACTTTGTTATATGGTAGCAAAAAATTCTGTTAACTGGTGAAATAAAGACGCAAGTGTTTTGGTTTTCACTCAGTTTTGTGATTTTTTTCTAAGTTATGTTTTGTGTTTTACCACTTTGAATATGTACTACCCATTTTTGGAATTGTTACCTTTCTGAATTGCTAAGATTCTGATGCCTACTGCTCTTATAACTTTAACTGTTCTGTCTCTCTATGACGTGTAATTAGAGTCTTTTGTGTTTAAAGTGCAACAGCAGATTTCATAGTTAGAATGGAATTACAGCCAAAGAGAGTTTTCAATTGCTGCATCCAGCTGAGAGTGTTTTTTCCAGGTCTGAGCAGATACCATTATCCAGCATTCCCAGAGTTTACTAAATCTGTCCTTCAAGTTAATAGTTAATAGCCAAGTAAGAGCACCTTTGTCTGCATTAGGGATTAAAAGTCAATAGCATTTTCTGTTGCTAATTGAGAAAGAACAACTACACTGTTCATACTGGCAAACTGTGCCTTAAATTTTCAGTTTCTCATGTGGAATTCATTCTCACGCATTCCATACCTAATTCCCTTTCTCAGTGGAGCAGATTGCAAGGTTTGGTATAGCACCACTTCGTTCTGATGCAGTCTCCTGCTGCTCTGGTCCTGTGAGAGAGTTCCTGAGCAGCTGTTCCTGTGCAAGGGAGAGCTGGAGAGGCTGAGAGAGACAGATGTACCATCCTCTGTGAGAAAACTGAACTCCTTTTTACCCTTTACGGAGACCACCAGTGTTCCAGTATGCTACACAGGCCCAGGACCATGTAATCCATCTTGTCAGTGGGTATAACTGGAAAACTGGAGGCCTTTGTGTAACCTTCAGCAAGTTATTTCCTTTCTATACCTCTTCTTTACCAAGGTTGTTTTTTCATAATGTAAAGTTTTCACAGCAAGGATTTTTTTTTTACAAAACATCCATACATCTACTGGTAGTTAAATAACATACTGAATGACTGACTTGGACATCTCCACACAGTGTAGCTTCTTAATACCCAGGGATGGACTGATAAGGGAGAAAAGATGAGGCAGGACTCTCTGCCATCTTCAGTTTTCCACAACAGTTACAGTTCTCCAAGTTTCCCTCATTCCCTCTGCCTCTCTTGTCACTCTTGGCAGACCTACTTCTGGCTGTGAGCATATCTTCACTTGTGTTTATCTTATTACTTCATGTGTACTTATCTTTCTTCCACCTCTATCTGTTTCAGTTAAATATAGAAAGGAGAACTAATTTAACCTTGCCATACTCAGATAGATGTGCAATGTTAACAGGTTATTTTGTTAGACCCTTGCTCTATTGCTCCCAAGCTTTTCTGCTGAACTAATTGCAATGTCATAACCACACTCTCATGTTTCCAGAAATTCTAGAGACATTTCTAGTGATCCTTCACTGCTGTACCTTCAGTTAACACTGAAATTCATCTTTTTCTTCTACTGCTGATCTGTACCCCTTCACAGTGCTGTATTGAAATGTGCTACACTGAGAAACTCTTTTGTTTAGATCCATACCAGTGCCTGCACTATATGCAAACTGTTTTAATCATCTTTATAGGAAATGGGAAATTGTTAGTCCTGGATGAACAATTCTTGTAAGCTTGAGTGAAACTATTTTTTCTATTTTATTTTGTAACTGTGAAGTAACACAGGATACTGTAAAAATCTAGCATTTATGCAAGTAATTGTGATGATATGTCAAATGAAAAAGGTTTTATTGTAAATACACTTTCTACTACATGGCACTTATGGGTCCTTTGAACCTTTTGGTGAGATTTCTTGGGTTTGGGCATGATAAAGACAGACAGAAGTTGGCCAGGCTTGTTTGTTTCAGTATTTATATTGTCAATCAATTGTACAAACAGGGCCAGATAAGTGAGCCAGTGTCCTTGTTTTAAGCCTGCAAGTCTATGGAAATGAAACACAGCCACTCCCTCCCTCCCTCCTTCCTTTATCCCTGCAATCCAGTGGAATGGGGAGGAAAATCTAAGTAAAACTTGCATGCTGAGCTAAGTACAGTTTAATAATTGAAAATAAAATTA
>VZRX01011862.1:0-45516 GCA_013398075.1 Notiomystis cincta
AAGGAAAGGAAAGGAAAGGACATTAAATAGTTTAACTAAATCCAAAAATTTTCTAAAGTGCAGCAGGAAAAAAAAAGCAACTGGACTCAAATAAATGGTAAAACCTTTCAGGCATTTTTATTACTATTTTTTTTCTATCAAATCAACCATCACCACATAGTTCAATAATGTTCCATGGACTATACAGACACTTATACTGTCAGTTAAGGTAACATATGATGGTGACATATTTGGTCTCACAGTCTGTGTACATCACAAGGCAGAAGAGACAAGAAAACTCTATTTTTTCAATGCTGGAGTCATAAATATCTGCTTCACATACAAATGCATTCATTTGCACTTTAAAGCTATGTACAAATGTTTAGGGTTCAAAAAATTGCTTGGGGAAGTTGCTGACTCAGAGTGCAGTGTGCAGCAGAAATGGAGAAGTGGGTGCAATTCTTCTCCTCCTCATACTTAAGGGGTCACCCCACTCTGAGTTCTCAGCTGCTCTTTGCTCCACTTTTTTCCCCAAAATTTCTTCAGCACAAGACTTGGGATGTGCACACAAGGGAGGGGATACAAATCCTTGCTGGAAGTGAAATGAAACCAGGAATTTGGGGTGTGGGGTAGGACTGTGTTATGGGACAGGGCCTGATGGCCCCAGATGACAGGATACAGACAGGGGGCAAAGAGACCCCTCTAGGGGTGCTAAGGGCTGCTACTGCCCTCAAAATCCTGACACAACCCATTTTTCCACCTGTGTGATTACTGAGAGAAGGCAGATCCTGACATCTTAGGTGCCAAAATCCCATGGCCCACTAAGCAGCAATCTACACAGAAAGGTTTACAGAATTTCCTTACCTGCATCTTTCATACAGAGTTTAAAATGAATCTCTAATAGCTTTGCAATGCACTCTTTCTCCTATTTAAAAATTCAGATTAACAGCATTCCCCAGTAGGCAGCAGTGAGTGTGAACAGTTTAAACCAACACAAACCATAGAAAGTCCAGTGAAAATAGAAATGGAACAATGCCTCCTAGGCTATTCTTGTGTTGTAGCAAAAATATTTTTTCTTGCTGAGTTTTTCTAGCTGGTTTTGGAAGGCAGCTCTGGTTGGTATTGCTGCTGCTTCCCCTAGTTTAGTTTTCATTAGAGACATCCACATCTGAATTAGTCCTGCTGCATTCCCATCACTGTCAGTGAACAAAATTCAGGGTTCAGCTTATCCTATGACCATATTTTCAATGAACAAAAATAGATGGCTACTTCAGACCTTCAGGAATTTAAGGTTGAATAAGGAGCAAAATGCCTTCCAGTGTGATTACAACTTTATTTATGAACAAAATAAGAAATTACAACAGTTGATGACAGAATAGGTTTTCCCAGATGAACACTAGATATTCCTAAATGTTCTAGCTATCTAAAATGAGCTCACTTTTCCTCAGAACCCAGAAGACAAAATCCTCTTTGCTTGGCCTGGACTTCAGCTGGGTAAATTAAGCACAGGGACATCTACAAGAAGTGGCTCATTGCTTCAGTGTGTGTGGAACTGTTATCACTGCACTTAGAGTTCGCCAGGAGCTTCACATTGTCAGAGATGATCTACAGTGAATTAATCCCACATATTAACCAGATTCCTTTTCTGTTCAGGTAATTACCAGTGAATTAGTTGAATTAGTTGTGTGTGCTACTTGTCCAGGAGAGTTTGGAGAGGGAAAGGGTGTAGCTGCAGCCTCTGTGCTCCAAGGTAGCTGCACAGTGTAAAGGATTAGCAAGAATCTGGAACTGAGACAGGCTGATGCACAAAATGAAACTGTTTGCAAAGGATACTGTGAAAGAGTAGAGAGAAAAGGGAGACTGAGGATGTGGCTTAGTGTATATCCTAAATCTGGCTGGAAGATGGGCTTTGAACAAGCTGTTATTTTCCACATGGGAGTAGCATTGCTACAGTAAAATGCCAGATTTCATCCATCATAATGTCATGGCTCATATTAAAATGTCTTGAGGGACCTGAGGGAGGGATGGGCAAAAGACATCAAATCAATTTTCAGGCAATTGCTACGGTTTTCAGAACCTAAGCCCTGTGTGATGGCGTTATGGTTGCACAAAGGGAGGCTGTAAATAAGGTCCATATATCAAGAGAGGAAGTAATTTAGAAAAAGGCAGTGGATTTGACTTTTGCATGAGGCTGAACATACAGTGAAGTACAAGCAGGTTATCATTCTATATATTCTTTACAGAGATAAGCACCAAATCCATACTTCTGAGAAATTAACACATCAGTGTAGTCCTAAAAGTGTCAGCTCCAGAGCAGAGAAATTCTTTTTATCTTAAAAAAGAGAAAAAAGAGACATCTTTAGGGTTTTTTTGCATTTGTTTAAATTAGCATTTAATTATGAGATACACAAGTCAAACACCATTATTTAGCTAGTTTCTTCTGGAAAGCTGAGCATTAAGCTTTTGCAGGGGAAAAAAAAAAGACTTTTTTACAAGGTGCTTTTAAACAGAGAGAATGGGAAATTAGCCCCAGGATAGTCCTGCACTAGAATCAAGGTGAATTTGAAAGTTTTATGGTCTACATAGACAAGGATAAATAGTTTTGTGATGAGTTTTTCAAGACAACAAATGGGCTGTGTACCACAGTGTGCAGGGGGCAATGTTTGCACAAGAGCCCCAAGCAGGTGGCTGAGAAGGAAATTGATCTACTAATGGCTTAATATACCTGGATGCTGCACCCACTTAGAAACTCTTCTGTTTCCAGGTCTTTCTGTTGGCAAAGGACCAGCATATATGAAAATCTATTCAAGGCATCTGAGTGCCTTCATATTCCATCTGGAAACAGAACCCAGGGAGTTGTTTGTGAAGAAAAAAGACTTGTTTCTCAGGTATGTGCCTGTGGATATTTACCTCCTCTATGAGCCATGAAGAAGGAAGTCAAAAGAAAAACATCCATGATAGCAGGTCTAGAAAGGTGTTTTTATCTGAAATGGTCGTTACCATAGACGTGGTTGACCTGCAACAATCACTAAAGAAAGAATTTCCCTTGTAAATGGGGGTAGTTTTAATCTTAGTCAAGGAAACATCAAGATTTGCTACCCAGCATCTGTTTATATCTTGTATAAAATTAGCAGCTGGCCTCAATCCTAGCCAAAATGGACATATGGCTGAATAAAAAAACTACAATACTTAACACTAATCGACATACTTGTTGGCACTGGAGCTGGGTGATTAA
This sequence comes from Notiomystis cincta, assembly GCA_013398075.1. Lineage (NCBI taxonomy): Eukaryota > Metazoa > Chordata > Aves > Passeriformes > Notiomystidae > Notiomystis > Notiomystis cincta. The sequence continues at coordinate 3,215 of VZRX01011862.1, forward strand.
TTCAGTTTCTTTTCTGTTTGGTTGCCAAACCACACAAAAAAAGGTGGGGAAATTTGCTACAGCAAAATGTCTCAGCAAAACTAAAAAAAATTGCACAATTATATCTGCTCAAGTGTTTCATCAACACAAACACATAAATTTACTTATTTTCTTTCTAAGGTTAGTTGATGTCATAACTTGATCTTTTTTCTGTCAGGGTAGATATTTGCTTAAGTAGAAGATATTCTTCCAGAACATGAAGTCATTTAGTTCTGATGAAAGTAAAACCATGCATTTTTAAGTAGTGAAATAAAATAATATGACATTCTCAAAGGGCCCCTTTTCTTTTTCATTGTCTCTTCATGGCTGAAAATAATCACTGATTTTGCCTCTGTTTTCAGAGATTTTTTTATGTCTTCTTTAAAGCTTTATTTTTCAGTAAATCAGTAAATTCACTATTCACTAGGGAAAAAAAGGAAACAAATGGACTGGACAGTACTCATTTTCAATTCCATCATGGACTAATTTACATGGCAACCAAAATAAATTTAGGTTTAATTTCTTTGTGTGGGCCAGCTAGTCTGGTGTCCATTGGAAACTGAGAATTTCCTCCTTTGGCTTTATTTGCCACACTAACAGCTTCAATGTGTAAATTACTTTGATGGTTTGTTCTTTCTTTCAGCACAGACCTCATAATGATATTTATTAAAGGTTCCAGAATAAAGTATCTGTTCTTCGTGCACTGTCCATTGTGAAGCTGAGCTTGCTCTGGTCAATAGGAGCTTCTTTATAATGAGCAAAGGAGGTGCATAGCACTTAAAAAGTCTCTTGGAGCATAGATTATTTCTGATAAATAAAAGTTTGTGAGTTTGGGATAGGAGATCTGTTTCCTTTGGTGAGCTGTAAGAAAGAGCAGAAAATTCCTTCAATCATTTCTACAATATCTATGTGTGTTGCCCCAGAAACAAAAATCTATCTAAAAAAAATCTAACAAAATCTAACAAAATCTAACAAAAATCTATCTTAGCCTACCAAGAGCAGAAGAGGTGGATTGTACTTTGTGAACTCTGATTTGTATATTTCCTCCTCCTGAAGTCCCTCTCTGATTTTGCCCCCCTGGTGGAAGTAATGCTACTGATGCTCAGGTCTGATTTAACACAGTGCATTAATGAATGCTTCTGTGTAAGCCTGTTAATATGGCATTAAACTCAATTCCTTACTTGAACTTGTGTGCTGGCCTCCAGCTACCATTCCTAAAGGTCACAGGTGTCCCTGAGGTCCTGCATCCCCTCTGCCAGGTGTGTGCAGCTGCCGTGTGCAGCCCCCGGCACTGAGAGGGCACCAGCTGTCTGTTCGTGGGGAGTGGATTATCCCTGGGGGCTGGAGCAGCCCCAGCCTGAGATGAGGTGTCTGGGATGCAGTGCTGACAACTGAACAGGTTCATTTTTGCCTGCAGAGCCTATGAAGCTCTTCAGCTTGTCAAATGAGGGGCCAGCTGAATAATTCTCCTCTCCACTGAGCTCAGTTTCGCTGGCCACACAGGTATTTAGTGTTGTTTGAGATGCTCCAGTGTCTCCAGGCTGTTCCCATGGTGCCCACACATGACCCATGACATGCAGGGACCTTTGCCTCCTGGAAGAGCAGCTCCAAGTGGGATGCTCAGGGGTCCCTGAAGGGGCAGTACCTGTCAGGATAAGCACAAACTGATTCAAACCCCTCTGACTGCACTGGAAAATAACTTCTTAGAATTGCTAAATTAGGCACCTACCAACACTTAACAACCCCTTGACATCTGTAGGGCTGGCAGAGGTGACACAGACCTCAGGAAGACTCAGGCCCTTTTTTAGCAGGAGATGGATGTCAAGATGACCTGAGTTGCCCACAGTGCCATCAGATGTGTGGTAGGCAGCTGAATCAGCCCTGTGTCCATGCTGGGTGGTGCAACAAAGCAAATCCTTCTTGCTCTCACAGAAGCCCCTGCAGAATCAAAATTAATTGTTGAAATCTGAAGCTGAACTGAAGTGTTTACCTAAACTGGGCACACACAGAACCAATGAAGTGGTTAAGAATGCCAGTCAGAGGATAAAACCAGCCCTTTAGCCAAGTGTTAAAATGCACATGCTTAAAATGCAGCATGTCCTTAAGTGATTTGCTGATTCAGACCTTGAAGTGCTTGGCCAGTCTTTCCCTCTGCAAAGCTCAGATTAGAAAAGCATATGATTTTCTTTTTTTCTTTCCTTTTTTTTTTCCTTTTTCCCAAGGCAGGAAATAATTTCTCACCTTTTTAAGTGCCACTTGTCTGTGGGTACTGTAAAAATTGTTACATCTTGTGGAAGTGCCAATTAGAGACAATAATTACTTGACTTGTCTGCTTTAGCATTAAAATGCCTAAAACTCTGTGTCCTTGCCAGCTGGAAATTTTTTTTCTGTGCTTTTTTGACTCAGGAAACACACTCTTTTTTTTATAGAACTTGATGCAACAATCAACAAGAGATTTACCCAAATCGTAAAACTTCAATGTCGTAAAATAATATTCCCAGTATCTTTATTTCATTTATTAATTTTAGGAATTCTTTCCAGTGTAGTTCATATAGTCAGTTTGGTGATTATATATTATTTAAAATAATTAATATGAACTGTAACATACATTTTATGTAGAATATACTTCTAGATGAAGCATTCTAAAATTATATTGGATTTTTCCATCCAAAGTAGTATTTTCAAGGAAGATGAAAACAGTCTGTGCTAATGAAAACTTAATTTACTTGAAATCTATGTGTATAAATGAAATGCAGAGTGAAATGCAGAATTATATTCTTTTATGTAACTCTGACTAAGTCTTTTTGGGATGAGAAAATGGAAAAAGTCCAAACTAGCTAAAGCATTTTGACATATTTCTGCATTTTAGCACATCCCCTACAATCTTAAAAATCATACAGGTATTTTTTCTAGAATGCTTTTATGAGCTTTTAATAATTCTCATGTGTAAAATAAAAGATTTTTCTTAGCTGTTCATTGGGTACTTTCACTGGAAACTGCTTCCAACCAAATTTTACATGGGGGTTTGGGGTTTTTTTTAAGTATTACAGAATATTTTAGGATTGGGTGTTTTTCAGAACTATTCAACACCACTTCCGTCTAAAAATGTGTATGCATAGGTGGGAGTTGATTAATGGTGCTAAAAACACTTTGTGTAGGATCTAATGCTAATTATCCTTTATACTCTAACCTGTGTCAGTTTTAACAATCTAAATTAGCATTTTCTCTTAGGACTAGAGGAATGTGAGAATTGTGAAATTGGCTCAGTAAGCTGAATTAACAGTGCGAAAATTGAGATGTTCTGTCTTTCCATATTAACATCTGCTTCTTGTACTAAATGTGATGTTCTAATCTAAGTGATGGAGACAAAAAAAAAAAAAAAGACAAAAAGAGGAAGAAAAGATGGGGTAGGGAAAGAGAAATGAAAATCTTGCTACATTGTAAAAAAGTGTAATTGGTGACAATTGTTATCGGCAGTTCCAGGTAATCATGTCTGGAATAATGGATTTTTGACATGCAAGTCTTGAAAATTGGTTGCATTATTGTTGATGCAAGTAGTTTAGTTTCTTTCCTATTACTTCTGCAATATAATGGAATACAATCTTACAGGCAGTGGGTGATACAGACAGAACATTGCTCAGATAAAATCCTGATTATAAATGGTTCCATTTGGTTTATTTTATATTCTAATAGAAACATAAGTCTTTCTGGGCTCATTACATTATTAAAATAAAACCCCACAATTCTGAAGAAAAAAAGAAGCTTTTATTACTGTTTCCTCTCCTAAAATTGTGTGAGGATTATTCAGATTTTAGGTCTCAGTCAGTTGATAAACAGCACTAATCAAAGCAGCGAGAAGAAATTTGTGCTTTCAAAATATAACGATCATCCCCAGTCCTGTGAGCTGCCCATTGTGGCTCCTTATTTTCATAATCAATACTGACTAAAGTGTTCCTGGGCTGCCAGGGTGGCACCTGGGCAAGAAGCAGCTCCAGGCAGCAGCGACTCTCTCCAGAGGAGTGCAAGTCAAACCTCAACTTCCCACGGGCTCTGCTCACCCATCCTGGGATAATGAGGCTGGAATGAAAGGTGCCTAAATCCAGGCAGGGCTGGGAGTTTGTTCTCAAGAGCTCAGAAATTTCAAAATAAATACATAAATAAATAAATGAATAAGGTGATGAAGTCAGCAAGTTAAGGACAGCTCCTGGAAAGGTGTTGGCACAAGGAGAGGCGTAAGCTGCAGCAGATGGCTGAAGTCACAGTGATGCAGCCTGGATGGAGCCAACATGGGCATGGCTCTCTGGGAAAAGCTGCTTCCACAGGGCTCCTCTGTGCTCTGGCTGGGCAGGGGGGTCTGGAGGCACCAGCTTTTACTTCCACAGTTGCTCCCAGCTCACAGATTTTCATAATGCTGATGGCCTGAGCTCTTGGGGTGAGCTCTGAGGTTGGACAGAGTTGGTTCAAGGCTCGGTTCTCATCCTTCACTGCTTGGCAGGAAGAAAAGAGGGGAAAGAGTTTCCCACTTCTCTCTTCCTTGAGGATTTTGCTCAGACGTGAAAGAAAGAGATAGAAATAATGAGCTTGGCCCCTAGTCATCACTTCATTAAAATAAAAATCCTTCCTGACAGCCCAAATGTTATCTTTAAAATCTTATTACTTGTCAGAATACACTTTTGTCCTATTCCTAGCCAAGAACATTTTAAAAAATTTATTTTATTTTTTTTTCATTCCTGCAGCATTGCCATACACAGCCCTTCAGAAACTTGCATCACTTTTCAAAATTCAGTTCAAATTGAATTTCCAGATCTTAAAGCAATTCCTGGTGAAAGAGATTACAAGTATAAAAACACAGGGGGCAGCACAGATACCCCAATTACAGTATTTACATTCGTGCTTCTTTGTAAACTAGCACAATCCAAGGGATCAATAAAATAGTTTTGAAAGTTCTGGCTGAGTAAAATTGTAAATGAGTTCCCATCCCACTGGCATTTGGGGGTTAACCATGCACTCCCATTAGGCATCTGCTTAGGAAGCAGCACTCCCAAGTACAAGAACCACTCCAAGCTGAGTTTTGCTTATCAGAACTGCTTTGGGCCTGGCTGAGCTGGAGTTCATTTCCCCACAGCTGCCCCTCAGTGCTGTGCTGTGCTCTGGTGTCCAGGAAGGTGCTGATCACTCCCTGGTGTTTGGGCACTGCTGGGCAGAGCTGGCACAGCCCCAGCGCTGCCTCTCCAGCATCTCCCTTCAGCAGCAGGCTGGGGGTGGATCCTGGGAGGGGACACAGTCAGGACCCTGTCCCAGACTGTCCAAAGGGACATTCCAAATGGCATCTGCTCTAAAAGCTAAGAAAAGGAGGACGAAGGAGGGGACATCAGTTATTTACTGTGTTTGCCTTCTGGAGCATCCTCTCCCTGTGATGAAGCTCTGCTTCCCAGACATCACTTGCTGATGCTTCCCACCCCCACTTTTCCTGTGCATGCACAACCTTTCCCTTTTGCTTTAGTAAATTTGTCTCAATTTTAGTAAACTTATCTCAACCTATGAGTTGTCTTCCACCATATTTTCTCTGCCCTCTCCAGGGGAGTGGAATGATAGAGAGGCTTGGTGGGCACCTGGCACTCAGGCTTTTAAATTTATATGAACTTCAAGCAGAGCCTGAAGTGTGAACCCCACTCTGTACTGGCCACCCCAGAATGTCAGGAAATACACAGTGTTCAAGGGAAAGATCTACTTCAGTGGGGTTTTTATTAAGTTGTATAATGACCCAGGCAGGGCACCAGTAGCTCCATCACAGTAGCAGATATTTCTGTCCCTGCTGCCAAGTTAGGGGTCTCTTTTATGGTTGGTCTTGATGACCTTATAAGACTTTTCCAAACTAAATGATTCTACATTTTATGTTTTATTCTGCTGCCCAGCTCAGACCAGGCTTGTGCCAGCTGAGCATACAGGTTTATGCACCATTATTTGTTCATTTCTTGTCTAACTCTATAAGCTGGGTGTTCACTAAACATTATATTTACATTTTCTTTCGGCATTGCTTGAACACTTGCAATAAGAATGTTGCTATAACCTGACAATCACATTCTGGTAGACATAAAATCAATCCTTAAGCACCTTTGAATTTTCCCTGGTTTCTTCCACTTTATCCTAAAGAACAGTAAAAGTGACAAATTGCAGCTTAGTTTCTCACCAGAAGCGATTTCTTCCCAAACACCCAGAAATGCTCAACAGTATCAGGCACCATTCCCACTCCATGATCAAAGACAAATCTTTTCCTGTGCTAACAGGCAAGTCACCTCTTTGAAACCTCTTTTTTAATCCTGGATATCACAGTCCATGCTGGCTACTCATTGCACCTGTCCATCAGCTGGGAGATTGACGTGGGTGGGGTGACATCAGCTTTGCTGGTTCATCTGCCTTCTCCTTACAAAGTTCCCACAGTTCCACCCCAGGCAATCCCTTGCTCCTGAAACCATCTGTGACTAGAATCTCTTAGGAATGGGATATTTAATCAATTATGTCCAGAGCTGTGAGAAGAAGATGGTTCTGGCACTGTCATATTGCATGTGCTCCAGTGCTGAACCTTTTTGGATAACTTTATTTTTTATTAAATATTTGTTTTGTATTCTACAGTCTCTTGAGGGTGAAAAGGCAAATTAATTTAATAATAAATTGACTTTTTACCAACATCTGATTGCAATCCAGCCAGGCTGTTATAAATATCCCTTCCCTGTGTATCAAAATGGAGTCTTGTATTAAACTGAGTTCTAGAAATGATTCCAGAGCTCTTTTGCTTGGGAAGGACTTTTATTTTATTTTATAATTCTATTTTCTAAAATGTAATAATACCACTTTTGGACCTTATAAAGCAGTGATTTACCATTCCCCAGATGGTAACATATGCAATGGTATTATTTTGCAGCAAAAATCTGAACAAAAAAAAAAGAAAAAAAAATGCCAAGCCAAAATTTTACTTTTTTTCTTTCCCTTCTTTTAAGAAACAAATAGAAACCAATCCGTCCCATTAATCCAATTGCCTTATTTTTTTTTTTAATTTGGTTCTTTGAATCATGGTAATGTTAAGGGAGAGCCACTGTTGGTAAAAAAGGGATCCAAATAGCAGAATTAGTTCCAAGAGAAAGGCCCAAGAGACAACCAGCTCAGTCAGTACTTTCAGGTGTTGGGCACCACCACTCAGCAAATCACATCATCTCGTGGCTTTCTGAAATGCTGATGAAGAATTTGTGCTCAAAAGCTTTGTCATATGAGGGGCACAGACCTCAACTCTCAGCCTTTCATGCTGAAAGAGGACTGTTGTTGTAAAGAAATTTTTATGATGAAGGTGATGATGATAATTATTAAGAATAATAATAAAATATTATTTATGTTTGGTTTTCCTGTTTTGCAATTACACAGGGAAGGTCTAACTCTGAGTGCTCTGGCCCAAGGTAAGCATCCTGCTGTTTCCCTCGTGGCCAGTCATTCCCAGGGCTTGACTGCACATTTCAGGTACCTCTCACCTCACAGACTGGGACAAAGTGAGGTCATGAGCATCTCAAGATGCAAGATCCAGACTAAGGACAGAATGTTAATTGCCCAATTGCTGAGAGGTGTTTGCTTGACAAGTGTTATCCTGAGTTTCTTTGACAGATGATGGAGGATAGAGTCAGAAATACANATGATGATAATTATTAAGAATAATAATAAAATATTATTTATGTTTGGTTTTCCTGTTTTGCAATTACACAGGGAAGGTCTAACTCTGAGTGCTCTGGCCCAAGGTAAGCATCCTGCTGTTTCCCTCGTGGCCAGTCATTCCCAGGGCTTGACTGCACATTTCAGGTACCTCTCACCTCACAGACTGGGACAAAGTGAGGTCATGAGCATCTCAAGATGCAAGATCCAGACTAAGGACAGAATGTTAATTGCCCAATTGCTGAGAGGTGTTTGCTTGACAAGTGTTATCCTGAGTTTCTTTGACAGATGATGGAGGATAGAGTCAGAAATACAGGGACCTCCACAAACCCACCCACCACCTGCAGCCCATCTGCTTAGAAACAGTGGGCACAGGGAACTAAATATTTAAATTTGTATTTAACTTATAACTGAACAAAAGCAAACTCCATGTCCTAACATATTAGCTCCAAAACATCCACATCTTTCTAGGGTTGACCTCATATCCTTGAAGGATGGAGCTCTCTATGTGCCCCTCCCCATGGCAATGCAGAATGGTACTGATGAGCAGCACAGCAGCAGAACACTTGGCTCTAAATATGTAGCAGTTTAGGACTTTCTTTTCTTTAAGAGATGGATTCTTTATTTCCTATAAAATAATGAGACAACAATGTACTGGTTTGGGCTGGACATCGCTATAATTCAATACCTCCTCAATTTTGATTTTCTTCCATAGCTTTTTCCAGCCCTTTCAGGTCACAGTTCCATAAGGTGTCACCTGGCCATTAGAAGCCATTTGGAAGAATGTGACCTGAGAGTGCAAGCATTATGAAATAGATGGAGATTAATTATATGGGATCATGAAGAGGCAGATGAGAAGCTAATAGAAAGTCAACAGACCTGGGTTTGACCTCTGTTCTGAAAAGAAAAACCAACAAAACTCCCCAACCCTCCCTTAAAAAAATACCCTAACAAAACCCCAACCCTGTTGTATGATCTTGGACAAACCTATTTAAGCATTTTTTCTTTGTTGGCTTTGTTGGGTCTGCCAGCTTTGTCCTTTCAAATACAATGCTCTCTGGGACGAGGACTCTTTTTCCCTTTGACTGTACAGTGTCTCAAACAAGACACTTTAGCCTTGGTGGAAATCATCAAGTGGAATTGCAAGGATAGTAATTATGGAGTCTTTGTATCCAGTGTCACAAGCACTTAATGAGTTAATAGAGAAGTGTCAGTATTAATATTGAAGGAAGGACAACAGATTCAGCCAAGAGGGGGAAAAATCACCTTCAGTGTTTGAAAAATCCATAATAGAGGAAGTGTTTCTTGTGGAGTCTGTTTTATTTAGACAATAAGACATTTGTTCAAATTACAATAGACATTCAAACACTTCTTATTAGGAACTTTAAAAACCTGAAGGAAGCTTTCTTTCCTTTTTTTCCATTGAGGTCTACAAGAAACAGAGCAAGGCTTTTGCTTTCTTCTTGCCCTGAGAGAGACTTTTCTACCAGCAAGTGAAACATTTGCTAAATATAATGGTTTATTTTTTTATATCAAAGGGTTTTGACCATGCCCATTCTTTATAAACATTTGATGGCTTCTTCTGTGTCCTTTCCTTTTTCTAAAGAGCCTCAGCTGCTCAGTGTGGAAGGTGACAATGAGGCTCAGAGCAGTGCAGTGTAGCAAAGGCATTGTACTGAATATCTGTGTGTATTTGAGAATGATGAAAATGACAGAACTTAAGTTTGCACTGCTGGAAAGGAAAGCATACAATTGTCCAATTCTATTGATACAGAAATGTTCTCTGGGTTCACAGGCTAAGCCTGTTGATGAGGAATGAATGTGTTTACATATCTTAATTTCTTTGAGGCAGAATATTTACCATTTTAGCTCCTGGCTGTGAATAGAGAACGGGGTTTACATGGTCACTGAAAGCAACAAAGGATTTCAATGAGTTGTAGCATAATTTCCTCAAGCTTTCAGGAGAGTGCAGCAGTAGGAAAAGAGCACATCCAATAAGCTGCTTTCTGGGAGAAAGCTGGAGTTAGGAACATGTGGACTAAGAGAAGGATCTTGCAAATGGTTGTACTTGTAAGTAGTTCTTATTCTCCTAACACATAAGCATGAGGTGTTTGAAAAGTCCAATTCAAATCAGTTGGACCTCTTATGTGTTTAAATGGGACACACACTTGGCATTCTGCTGGGCTGGCATGCCCAACCTGATGCTCAGATTGGAAATGAGGAATGCATTTGGTTATCATGAAGAGAAGCAATTCCCAGGACAAAGGGACTATACTGCAGGAAATTCCTACTCTTGTGCGGAAAAACTAAATTGCAACGTTTATCCTTAAAAGTTTCAAAACATACAGTATTTTCAGCAGCAAATTATGTGAGTTTATTATTATTTCAAAGTACCAGAAAAGAGTTGGGCAGTTTTCTCTTCCCTGAGTGATCCCACTGGTGGGGAGAAAACCCCATGAGATCAGTGGTAATAGGACAGGGCTGAAGCTGCAGACTTGAGCCTTCTCCAGCAGTATATGGAAATAGGAAGATTATTTGCCTTTTCTCACTGCCCCATATCTACATGGTTTAGGCTTCAAAGCATCCCTGTCACATCTGTGCAAGAGAAAATATTCACACAGTTCTTAAGATTCATGGTTTCAGGATAATCTTTTGGTGTTATATTCCAGAGAAAAAGAGCACACACTCCTGAAATGTCAATCCTGCTTGATACAGTTAAGGATCCTGTGTCAGTGCAAGTCACCAGAGCCTCTGTAATACAATAAAATGTTGGATTATACATGTTTGGTCCTGTCCTCTTATTCTGCTTCTCAAAATCGGAGGAGGACAAGGTCTGGTGGTGGTTTGCTTTGTTTTTTTTGGAAGATATTTTAGTAATCTCTCTGCATCGCATTTGGAAATGCAATTAGCTTCATATATTTGGACTGTTCTGTGCAGACATCAGGTGCTGAGGAAAAAGTGCTAAGAAAATTCACAAAAGCTTTTGGCTCTCTTGCATGGCAGCTGGCTGAACAGATAGAGGGTTGGGGTTTCTTTTTGGAAGTGGGCAGGCCTTTGAAGTCAGTGAAATAACTCTCCTGGTTTAGATTCAATTTTCAGTCAATTGCTGGTCAGATTAGCTGTAGGACTGCAAGTGTCTTACTGGTGATGAGCTAAAGCAATTAGATGCCTGAAGCTTGTCATCTCCTTGTTAACAGGCTCCTGGGTATGCCTGCAGCCCCCTTATTTGCAGAAGACTGTAATTCAAATGACATCTGTGAGTTATTTATAGGAAACCAGTTCTGGAGCTGTAACCCATTTAAAATCAGCCACTATTCTTGTTCCCTGGCTGAGACACAATCTCTAAGTACTCCAGGATGCTCCTGACATCAAATGTAGGGTCAAGACTGACCTGTGTTTTTTGATTTTGTTTTCTGCCTAGCTGTATTCAGAAATCTTTCTGCTACTCCGAGTTTAAAACTCTGTTGGAGGCCCATTCCTGGGAATGCTGGGTATAATAGATGGAAAAGGGTGTAGAAGAGGAGTCAGGGGCAGGCTCAGGCCCCTCTGTTAGCAGGGAGCCACCAGGCAGCCTCGCAGAGCCGGAGTTTCTCAGAGGATATTCAGGCACAGCTCGCGAGGAAAGCACTCGGGCAGCGGGAGGGAAATTCAGTCACATCTCTGCTCAGTCAGCTGCAGAGATGGAAATGCTGGGTAACAGCAACATTAACTGTGAGAAAGGAGCTGTGTCTGCCCTGTCACTCATAAGCAGACACATTTTCTCTGCTTGTTGAATTCATCTGCTGGTGTTATTACTCTGTGGCTGGTGCTGCTCCTTCCATCTCCACAGTGCCACCAGATCAAACCTTCTTCTTTTCCTCCTGCAACATGCAGGAATAAATCACTCCAGTTCAGCTTGTCTAGTCCAGTGTGACACCTCCTGGGTTAACCCTACAGGTGAAAAAATATGGCAGATTTTGTTACTTTTAATCATCAGATTTCTTTTTCATAACTCCCCCTTCATACCCATTCCAACTCCTTCCCCCTTAAAAATTACCTGGAAAGAATCTTCTAGTCAGACACAGATGTTTAAGTTTGAGCTGAACAAATTTAATTAGTGCACAGAACTAAAAACTAGAATTGTGTCAGCCCCTTGGTCTTAATATGTATTAAAAGTGTTATTTAGGAACAGGTGTAATTTACTTCATAGCATAAAATTGATCAGATCAGTGCATATTAAAATGATGCACGAATGATGAGATTATGGTAATTAATTAATCACCTAAATGTATGTTTAAAGTGATGCTTGACAGAGAACAGCCAAGAAGTTCAAAATTAATCATTAATCCACACAAAACTGCATATATATTAGCATCATTTCTGCAGATCTTTCACAATTCTTTGCAAATCCTATCAAACAAATATGTTTTGACTATGGAAAAGAACCTTTAAAGCATGTTGGGATCCATTTTTATTACCACAGAGTTATCTCTAGGATAAATGTGTTTGTGTTATGCACAGGGAGATGCCAGATTGACACATCCATTCAGGAGTGCCAAGCTGTGTTCACCCTGAGTGCTGTATTGCCTCCAGTGAGAGGTTCTGTCACCGGATCTTAATTAAGCCTACTGTTGATAAAGCTCAAAGCAGATTGAACACAGCACACTCCTCATTGCTGCAGTCATCCCTCAGTGACATCAGCAGCCAGAAGGGGAACCAGTTGTTACTTATGGGTGGAATCTACTTGTGATCTGATATTGCAAAGGATTCAGGCTGTTGTGATCACCTCTGAAAACATCAATTAACCATTGTTATCTGTTTATCATTTCTCATCCTTGTGCAACTGAGAACTATACATTTATTTTATATTCTCATATATTGATATATCTGAGTATTTGCCAGGAGTTCCACCTCCTACTCTAACAGAGGTCTAGCCAATACTTTGGATGAAGTTCAGAAATTACCTTCACCCTGAGCATCCTGTTCCAACCCTCTGCCATGGGCAGGGACATCTTCCACTATCCCAGGTTGCTCCAAGCCCCATCCAGCCTGGCCTTGGACACTTCCAGGGATGGAACATCCACAACTTCTCTTGCCAACCAGTCCCAGTGCTTTATCATCTTCATAAAGGTTTATTCTCCAGATTATGTGGTCATATCAGGAATCATTTATCTTTCCTAAATCCTTAGTTTCTTGAATCTGAATTTAGCTTCTGTTCCTATAATTCTTTTTTGTGCTTGAAGGACGAAAAGCATGAAAACACAAAATATTCCTTGCTGAGCATGCACATGAGAATGAAACTAAAAAAATCAGATATGTCCAGAAAAGAAGGAAAAAAAAACCCAAAAGCAACAACAGATAAAAACAAACCAAGTCAACCAATGGAAACAAACAAACGAAAAAACCCCCAAACAATGCAAAGCCCCAGATCCAGCAATTTTAAAACCAAGATATCTAATTGTGAATTTCTTAATATTTGGACTGGCAGATTAGATAATTATTTGAGATCTTGATAAACCACTTTACTCTCTTTCCATCTACTCACATAACATCTGTGGAGAAAAACTGGTGAAGGAGCTGTGGGGATCAGGCAGACAAAGACTTTTTACCTCTGGCATAAAAATTCCACTCCATTAATTTCTCTGTCACCATGTGTTAACTGCAGCCAACAAATGGCAGTGGTACATGACTGGTATGGTAATAATATTAATATTTATGTTCTGGATGACAGGACAGTGGTTTGAAAATTTAGGAGCACTGGAAATGACTTCCAAGTTCTCCTGCCAGATAATTGTGAACCCTTCAAATGTTGTTCCAGCTGTTTTCCAAGGTCCAAAAAATTACTCCTTTTCTTTTTCTTTTTCTTTTTTTTGGAAGTCTTGTCTGCTTAATTCGTAAATTCTCCAATGTGGAGAATATCTTGTTATACACAGAAAGGGGTCTTTGTCTCAAAGGAACTCCATGATTTGCCATAATTCAAAAATTCAAATAACATTAATCTCATACATCTTTGCCCCTGTTTAACCTGGTTGTGTGTATGGGCAAAGCATCTCATTTGGTGAGCACATTTTGAAAATGACAGCTGTCTTCTGAATTGCTTTCAGCTGCTGATTTCAATCCATTCTGTGGTCACCTAATGACAAAAAGTGAGATTCAATTACAGAACAGAATTGTTTTGAAGTTGAACTAATGCATCTGGTGTTGATTTTCAAAATATTTATAGAGTGCTTCAGTGGCACAGCCTGGTGTGGCCAATGTAGTGTGGGTCAACATTTTGTCCATAGTACTGTAAGAAATTCAAGAGATCTATGAATTATTTGACATAATCATACTGGGAGCACACCCAACTATACCTTTTCAGAAGGCACTTCTAGAGTTTAATGTATACAATCTTGGTTTACTGATGAGAAGTTAAATGATTTTACCATAATGGTATTGCTTGGTCTATTTGGCTCTGCATATTAATAAGTTCTCATAAATCACTTGGATATAACTCACAAAATTTCCAAGCAAAGACCAGTGGTGTACAAAACACTTCAAAGTGTCATGCAGAAAACAACTCCAGGCTTTCTGTAGCAACTTCCTTCCCTCAGCTCCTGTTCAGCCTTTGTGCAGAGAGCACCAGAGCATCCTCTCACTGACTTGCCTCTGTTCTCAGTATCAGATCTCACTCGTGCAGCCAGCACTGCTCACAACAGCCCAGACAGAGTCAAAATTTAGGCTGCCTGTTCCAGATGCAGAAACAAATCCAAGATGTAATGAGCTTGGCACTGGAGATGGAGAAAAGTAGCAGTTGCTGCCCTGAGTGTGAACAGAGATGTGAGTGGAAGGTGTGTTTGGAGCCCAAATGCTGCAGCCTATGATCAGCAGATAAGGACCCAAGGAAGAGATCTCCATAGCAGAGGGACTAAAGCTGGCCAAAGGTAAGAAAAGAAGATTTAAAATCTCACACCTGTGCTTTTCACGTGGGTCCATGTGCTTGTCTATGCAGCAGAGTATGATATCTCCTCTGGAGTAATCTTTGTCATTTGGGTTGGGTTGTTTAGTGAAACCAAACAAAGAAAACCTCATGCAAAAGCAAGGAGCTTGAAAGCCTCATTCAGGCACCACAGGGCCCAGACAATGCATAAATTCTCTACTCATTATTTCTGAAAAATTTGCAGCTGCCCTCTTACCAGCTTTGCTGATTGTCTTCCAAAATGAGAAATATCCCTGACTGTTTAGCATAGAAAGGAAAAGAGAGCATTAAAGCCTAAGTGATGAAATAGCAGACAAAGTTGATGCCAGGGGCAGGCTGGTGTAAGTCTCCCCTATAATTATAAAATTATACAAAAGATGAGTTCCTAATTTGGCACTGATTATTTTTTTTACTTCATAAAACTACAGGGATAATTCATTCATTGCCCTTTTCTGCCTTTTTTTAATTAGGTATTCTCAAGAAATCCCTTCTTCAACATAAAAGTTGTTGTGAAGCAGGAGTAAGACAAGCTTTTTTTCTCCTCTTAATTATTTTAGATAATGATGGCAGGATACTGAAATTTTTTCCTGCAACTTCAGAGCATCCCAACCTATATAAAACTCCTGCACAAAGGTAAAGCAAAGTTAAAGCAAAGGTAAGTCCCATCATAGAGCACAGAAGCAAGAGCAAAACGTGACACAACACCCCTGGGTTGTCCTTGGGCCTTCAGCTCAGTGAGTCTTGCAGGGTCTCTGGCAGGTACCCATCTCTACACTCTGGTGACCAGTGGCAGGACACAAGGGAATGGCCTGAAGCTGAGTCAGGGGAGATTTGGGCTGAATATCAAAATTTGGGTTGGGCACTGGACCAGGATCCCCAGGGAAGAGGTCACAGCACCAAGCATGGCTGAGCTCAAGGAACATTTGGACAATACCTTCAGGCACATGGGGTGACTCGTGGGGTGTCCTGTGCAGGGCTGGGGGTTGGAGTCAATGATCCCAAGGAGCCACTCCCAACCCAGCATATTCTGTGATTCTATAATTTCCCTGTTTATTCGTTTTACGGTAAGCACTGGATAAATTGCATAAACAGAAGGATCCCAAATGAAGCAGAAACAGAGGGATCCCAGCTCCAGGATGGTGCCCCAAGAGATTCTGACTCACCTCAGCCTTCTGCTTTCAAAAGTCTTGCACATCTTTCTGCACCCTCTATAAATGTAGGTGTCACCTCCTCCTCCTCCTCCTTTTCTGCCTCCTCCTCCTCCTTTTCTGCCTCCTCCTCCCCCTCTTTCTCCTGATATTTTGTAGAAAAACGCCTGTCATCAGCTCTGCTCTACACTGAAAAAAAAAAAAAAAATCAGTGTTCTCATTCTGAGTGTGCTCATCACATAACTCCCCAAGAGATGCTGGATGGAGGAAAGCTTTGCTGATGTGTCCTGGGCAGACCTGGCAGTCAAACATTGAGCCCTGCCAAAGTGGTGGCAGCTTTGGAGACAGCTCAGAGACTGCCAGGCATGCTGGGAATTATTTAGTGGAGGCACAGGCACCAGCAGATTTTAAAAATCTAAATATTTATAGACTTACTCATTCCATGCAGGTGACCTGAGAACAAAGTGATCCAGTGAATGACTGAAAACTAATGACCTGGAGTCACACCTGGGTATTCTGAGCATCCAATTTAGTGCTTAATCGCAAGTACTTTCACAGATCAAGTGGGACTTCAGGCTTGCACTTGCACTGCCAAATTGCAAGTCTCCACTCTTTTAACTTGACACATGTCTAACAAAAAAAGGCACGTGAGGAATCAGACTGATGCTCATCTTGAGTGTGTGTTCTTTTCGTTGACGCTAATTTTTGGTTTCATTCTAATTTGTTTCATTGGATGTTGGGAATAAAAATGTTTCTGAGGCACTGGTTATAGTCATCCCTCTATTGTCAGACAGAGTCAGGGAGAGTACAGCTAAAAGAAGAGAAGAATATTTAGGATCCCCAGGTAAAGGAAATCAGTTAAAATTCTAAAAAATAGTCAAAACAATGAAATATTTCTGTCTTGAAGAAATACATGAAAATAATTTTATTAAATGATAAATAAAATATTATATTTATCTGTTTACTTCTTAATATCCTTTGGATTTAAAGGAGATATTTTAAATATTGTTGAAATTGGCACTGAAAGAGGGGAAATGAGAGGAAGGGCAGGTTTGATATTGGCTTCCTTTTTTTAATACAATCATTTACTTAAATGGAAAAATGCCTTCTTATGTGTTCTCACTAGTCCTGCTTGAGATATTAAGACTAGAGAAAATGTTGTCAAAAACCATTGTCAGAAATGTGTCCAAAGTAAATCATTATAGTTTTCCTCATTTTCAGCTGTTTATCATTAAAAGGATGAATTTCAAAATGCTTTCAATTTTTTTAATGTAGGTTTTATGTATAAAGACTTAATAGGAGAGAGTAAAAGAATCCCAGAGTAACTCTAAATCTCAAAGAAAGTATACACAAATTAAAGCTCTATTATTCCACTGATGGGTTTGTTCTACAGAATTGCATGGACCTCATTACGAGGTAGTCAAGAGTCATAATTAGAATCTCCTGAATAAGAAAAATACATTAAAAAAATTACTGTCATTTTTCTTATGAGCCCAAAGAAGCTCAGAGTCAAATATTAGTTATTCTGCTGCAAATTAGAAGCACTCGAAGCACAGGAATGGAAATGAAAATAAAATTGGCCCTACATGTTAGTCCACTGCCAATCAGCCCACACTACAAGGCCCAAGGTCTCTCCTAATAACTCAGGATGTTTTTCCTGCTATTCCCTGCACAGGGGGATTAATGAGAGTTGTCTCCCTGCAATTCGAGGTCCTGCCTCCCTCCACTTCACCTCAAAACATGGATTGGAGCCATTGCACTGGAACTTCTTTCCTGGACCCCAAATCCTCCACCACCCCTCCAAACAAGGACCACTCAGGCTACTGCCCCTGGCTGCCCCATTCCTCATCATTAACTCAACCATTCATTCATTGACAATCACAGAAAATATTTGAAATTTAGAAAAATTAAGTTTGGAGGAAAAAAAAAATCTCTGTACGGCTACTGAGAAGTTCTAAGATTTTTCTGAGAAAAAAAATTGCAATTATTATTTGCAAAAAAAAATGCAACTAAATTTTCTCTCACCAGAAACCACTATAGAAATTATTTTAGTATTTAAAAGACCTTCCAATGTGTTAAAACTTTTCTTTAACAGTGTGTTAACCTAGAATGAGGAATCTCTGCAAAACAACTCCTTGATTTGTATAACAAACAATCTGACCTTTACAAATCTACAAAATATAAATTAGCCTTGGTTTTCAAATCTAGAAAAGTAACACTTCTATAAGGTTTGTTATCCTCTATCTAATTCCAGCACATATCTCTTAAATTAGCAATTTCAGGGTATCCTCTGGCTGCATGTGTTTATTGAAGACACATGTTTTTCTATTTTACTTTTCTCTGCCTCTGAGAATAAAAATTTGCCCAGAGTATCATTGCATTTTAGGACATTCTTTTCTTAAATTTCATTTGATGTCTCTTTAGAATAATTTCTCACCTGTTATCTAAATGAATAAAGCATGAAAAAAGACTGATGCCTTTGAGTGAATCTTTTCAGTTATTTTGATTCTGAGAAATCAAGAGCAATTTTCAAATCCATCTTCGTTCCATTTGCAAAGATATGTAGCTACAAAAAGAAGACATTAAGAGTTTTTGGTTGGGTTTTTTAATCAAACTTTGGCCGCGAGGGTGGAATTCATTGTACAAAATTTTAGGCATTTAAAAATTAGACACTGACTTCTGAACTACTCAGCGTAGGCAGGATGTTCATTGGGAGTCAATTAGAGAAAAAATGTTTCCAAGGATGATTCATCTGACCTGAGGTACCTGGTTTAGGCTGAAATGTCTCTGGAATGCCAGTTTCTCTCCACTGACTGCAAAGAGAAATCATTCTTTTAAATACTACATCACTCCCATGCCTTATTTCCTAGGTATGTATTTAAAAAATTACCTCCTGGCCCTCCCTCTCCAGCTTCCAATGTGGGAATTTTGAAAGTTCTGGCTGAGTTCACAATGATGGAGGTAGAAAATCTCTGGCAGATTCAGCAGAGAAATGCCAAGACACGATTATTTTTGAAACCAAGCAATTTATGCAATTGTCTGAACACAACTGATGTGGTTTTTTTTCTTTCTATTTAATTTGGAACAATTTGTGAAAACTAATTGAGTTACTTAAAGCATAAAAACACTCTGAAACTCACTGTTTGTTTTTTGACTCAATTTTTTATTCCAGCTTCTACAAGTGAAGACAAGGCTGAGAAAGAGCTCAGGTGTTATCAGAAACTCAGTGAACTCTCAGCTGGCTGGATCCTCCATTTCTACATGGAGCTGAGCTGCCATTTTGGGACTGAGCCCATGCACACAATGCTCACTAACAGAATTACTGCATTAAAGTGAAAGAAAGTCTATTTAAATGGAATATAAAGAAGGAATCTCCACACCAAGGGTACAGAACAATGCAACAGGCTGCTCAGTTGTGGATTTTTGCTCCTTGGTCAAGGTCAGGGGCTTTGAGCAACCTGATCTAGTGAAAAGTGGAAATGTCCCCCTGCCTTGGGCAAGGGGGTTGGAATAGATGAACTTTTTATTGCCCTTTCTAAATCAAATCATTCTGTGATTCTATAACTCTATGAATTCTTTTGACTTTGGTCAGATGAGGATGTTCCACCCTAAATATTTTGCAAAATCCACAGTCTCTAAAGGTAGTGCCACTCCTTGCCTCACTTTATCCAGCCCTGCCAGCCCCAAAAGTCAAGGTGCATTTTCAGGTGAAGTCCCTCAATGTCACATTTGAACACCACAGAAGCAGCTATGAAGTTATCCTACTGTAAATAAGTGGGTATTTTCCTTTTTAAAAAGTGGATTTAAAACTGGAATTAAAAAATGGAAATTACAGGGGTATTCAAAGAGATGTAGTGAAGTGTCCATCCAAACACTGAAACATGTAGATGTCAACATCAGCTTAAATAAATTCCACCTTGTTCCAGGGATTTTTGTAGAACTTAAAGGATATTAAATGGTGAAACTCATACTGCACTCAAATAATTTCTTAAAATTGGCCATAAAGAAGTCTTCAGAGCGGTTTGTGAGGAAAGAGAGAGACCATATAGTCCTCCCTCCCATATTTTCAGGCTCTGTTTGCATTCTCTTCACCTCAGCATGGGAAAGCATTTGAGGCATCAAATATCTCTTTACCTCTTGTCACCACATTGATCACTCAATTTTCTCCAAATATTCACTTGAGTCTCCTTCAGTTCATTTCCCCAAATTGCATTTGTGTAATGCCTGAGTAATAAAAGTCAGCAGAATGACTAGATGGAATTTCACCCTTTTGCATTATCAGTGAAAAAGACATTACTATTCCCTTATCAAAAATATCCATCAGCCTAATTACATCCCTTTTCTTCACAAGGTTTTAAAATAGGATACCTAAGTATGATAGGCAATGCAGACTTATTATTTAATGACCATAGGGGTGATATATTTTGATTCATTTTCCTACGTGTTAAAAATTTATGACAAACATAAAAACCTGTTCTAGCAGCTGGATCATTTGTAATGGTCATAATTTTATTTAAATCATATATAGATAAAACATTATGTACATTTTAAAGCATTATGCCATTTTGAACCCCTTGGGGAGACAGTCTTGTAGGATGGAAATAAAGCCAGTTGTAATAATCTTAGCTGAAAAATACATGAATTCTGAAACTTGGCATCTAAAACTTTAATATCTTTTTAGCCTTTTTTAATGCAAATCTTTTACCAATTTTAATCATCACTCTAGTAATAACTACTTTACCCCAGTTTAGTTTAAGAGTTTTGATACTGATTTTATCATTGGCCTTGTAATAAGACCTTGCTCTGATTCTTTCCCCACCAGTTTTATTTGGCTCAAAATTTAGAAGAAAAGAAGACAAAGCCAATAGAAAATGGGGAAAAAACTCAAAAAACCTCAAGGAAATATTTTTAAACAGCATAGAACATCTGCGAGCAAGACATCTAATTCAGTCCAGAACAGGGACATTAAACTGCAATTACAATTCCTATCTACTTTGTGGGCATCCTAACAAATTTTAAACCACACCCAGATGGTTTCTGTTACACTGGAAATTATGTGAATAAATTCTTCTCTGTTGTAAAAGTTGGTCCAGGATAGTAAAAGTTTGAAAAATACAGAAATTATTTTAAAATGTAAAAGACATTTATCCTGGAATTTTCCTATAAATAAGGATGGTAGATTTGCTTCCTTCCTTACAAAATCCAGTTTAATAGCTTGGTGCTGGTTAAATCATTGATAATGTCTGCTCTTTTCCTACAGAACTACAGTTCTAAATTTTCTTTTTTTCAATTAGTGTTTATTCAAAATGAAAGTACAGCAGAAAATGCAGAGAGATTTGCAAATTTTCTTTTCAAAACATTTGAATTTCCATTTTAAAATAACCAGTTGCCACTGTATTTGAAAAGGGAAATAAACACATACAAGGAAACTGTCTTATAAGCAGCTTTCAGAATTTATGGAGGAGTTATCTCCCTATAAAAATTGATTCCTCTGTTTCAAAAAGTTAGGCCATGGCCCTTTATGGTTAAAAAGATCTTCCTCTCTCAAAGCCTCTTGCAAAAACTGGGGTTTAGTTTCTGAGCCTTGACTGATATAAAATGGTGGAGCAAGCTGTATTTTCAGGTAGCCACGAACACCATCAACTGTGGATCAGGCCTATTTCTAAAAATATTTTTAAATATACTCTCTGAAATTTCTGAAAGCATTTTCCCATGGGAAACAGGTGCCAGTTACCAGTACAAGGACCTGAAAGAAGCTCTTAGAGGGAAAAAAATAGCAATTGTATTAAGGACAGGAACTAATGGATCCAAATGGAAAGTAATTTGAATGGGTTACAAACCGACAATTTCTGTATTTCTGTGAATGCACACATGTGTTGGCAATTTAGGATTTGGGCTGTCTAGTCCTGGCTTGGAGCAAGCCAGTCTGTCTCATAGCTGGGCACTTTTGTAGTGCCATGGAAATGCACAGTGAGCCTACTGGAAAAAAAAAATCTCTTTGTGTCTAAATCATGGACTTTTCTATCATATTTTAAATTGAGCAACTGCAAATTGGCTTCAAATTTATGGGAGAAATTATAAAATTTAAAATTAATCCTAAAAAGACTCTCTTTTTTTGGGGGAGAGACACAAGTGGTAAAGTACAGATGATCTATGATTCTATGTTATGAAAGTAAATTATGACCAAAGTCTTCTCCCAGCTTCCTTTATTTTTTAGAGTAATACAAAGCACATAACCTTCACTTGCTCTGTCTTCCTGCTAGATAATATTTTGCTGGTGAAGGATTTTTTTTTCTTTTGGGATTACCCCAAAATGAATGTTTGGGATATTTTTTCTTCTTTATATTTTTATTATTCTATCATAAGTTTCCTTAGGGAACCCTGGAACTCTAATAGTTAGATGTTTTATCTAAGACAGATGACAGGGTTACTTCTCTGTGACTCATGAAAGATTTTTGTGCTACGGCTGAAATTTATTTTGAGGATTTTTTTATTTTTTTCAGCATAAATTATATAGAATTATCTGAAATAACTTTGACAAGTATGAGCTTGTATAACTAACAATAACAAGAAAAAATTACTGGGAAGTTACTTACATTTGCAATACTTTTCTGCAATATATATGAGTCAAGTACCTATATTGCTTGTTTCACTGCCATCAATATTAATTACAGCAATAAAAATGACTCCGTTATTGCTGTCCTGAAAAGATGTTAATGATGTGGTCATCACTGAAATAGCTAAATTGGCTAATGTGATGGCACAATAAATTCAGACTATAATTGGGCTGATTCTCTTTTCTCTGACATCTGTGTAAATTAGCAGCTCCCAAGGCATAAAACTCACACAAATGAGCAAAGATCCAGATCTTTGCTTTATAGCTGTGGAGACCAGTTTGTAACAGTTAGGTAATTTTAGTTAGTCACTCTGCACTTTTGTGCTGCATTAGCTGGCATTTATATTCCATAGACATAGTCACCTGCATCTCAGCCTTCTCAATACCTACATTACTAATGTATTAATATCCTTGCATCAGTTGCATTTTCCAGCAATTCATCAGAAAGCATTTCAGGATGAATAAATACAATCATAGGAAAAATACCTTTATATATTGCATATATTGAATAGATTAAAAAAAGAAAAAATCTAACTAAATTCACATATAAAAAGCCAGTTGCTTAAACCTTGGGAAGAAATTCCCAAAACATCTACTTGCCACTTCTGTCTCTTTTATTTTAACTATGTGACTGGTTTTCTGCAAGGTCCCAGCCTTGTTTAGAGAACAGACTGGAAAGCCAGTTACCGATGAACAGCAAGACAATGCTTTGGGTTTTTGATTTCATTCCATTTTCTCAAGCTTTATTCACTGTACAATATTCAGACTTTGCTCTGAAGACAGAATGATTGATTTCTTCCCAGCATTTCCACGTTGCTTCTTCTTTGTAGCATCCATGGGTTTTACAATGATTATTGAATTTTTGTGCACAGCATTTCTGTTAGACAAAGCAATTATAATGTTTAGAGAAGGAGAAGAGAAGGCAATGGTTGACCTGGTTTTACCTCACTTATTTTAGCTGCATAACTGGTACCTAAGTCAACAGTTTAATAATTTCAGATTTGATCTCTTGTTAGTTAAAAGAAGAAAGATCTTTGCAGAACAGCACAGATTTTAACTGGGTGCCTCTTTGTTTCAGCTGCTAAAGGAGCATAACAGAACTATGATTCTGATTCTCATAGTGCCAAGAATTCACTGTAGATTGGGGTAGATTGAAACTCCCACTTACCAGTGAGGTTTGCAAGGCTTCATTTTTCCTGGGAATAAGAAAAAAAGCCACGTACAGAATATGCCTCTTTCCATAACTTTACTGTTTTCTTGAAGGAATGATTCTGATAGTCATCTTGCATGTGAGGTCTTTGATTTCTTCAAAGTGAAGGACCTGCAGATCCTTTGCCAAGCATGCACAAAGTGTGAAACACACATTTAACAGCCAACAGTAGGAATTTTGGTTTAAACAACGTGCCTAGGAATATAGAAAGCATTCTGCAGAAGGAGCTCTGGGCTCCGGTCCCCCGCAGATACATTTCGACTGCCTCTGTCAGTTGAAGTCGACTCTCTAACATGTTATACATATTCCAATTTCTGTTAAAAAAATAAAAAAATCTAACAGCTCATTAAACTGAACAACCTTCACCTATCCCCAGAGCCTAGCCCATTTCTGGACCCTGGCACATAAGAAATTGAAAAGGAAAATTCAGCCTCTAACATGCAGTAGCTGAAATACTTTGGCACTTTGCAGTTTTTCACTACTTGACGCCCCTTGTCAAAACATTAAGGGGGATGTAGAGCAGCAGCATGTCATTATGTAACATTTTTACACATCATATTTATAAAGAGTCAAACACATTTTATTCTTGATCTAGAACTCTGCTAATTAGATGCCACTGACAGTTTGACTGCAGACTCTGAGTCTGAGCACTGTCATGCTGTTCCTGGTTGGCATTTATAGTTGGCTACTCCATGGAAGCTTGGGCCATTCTGCTTAGGCTTTCAAGGCAAGACAGAAGCATTGAAACTTTTCACCACTTGTTCATCATCTCTCACTTGTTAATTAATGTCTGCACAGTGCTTGGAGTATGTGCTGTCAGAATTCTGTCTTTTATTTCCCTGGTGGAAAAGCCTAGAAAACACAATCGTGGATGCCCTACAAACCATCCTAATGGGAAAAAGAAAAGCCAGAGATTAAATCACCTGAGACTACAACCTTTTCAAAAGTGCCTTTGTCACAATATTATCATACCAATACAGGTTATTGCTCATGTGATTTTAGGTTAAAGAGATTTTTGTCATTTAGCCAGCTCAGGTTCAGCAAAAGTGCAACAATACAGGGCTCAGCAGCCAGTGCAAAACCCACCCCAAAGCACAGGAACGTAATCATCAAGTTATTGAACTGTTGAGCTAAAGGTACATACCTGAAAGATCGTTCTTTCCCTCCTAGAAATTGTAATTGTGTCTGGATCACATCCCAGAACATCCTACTGGTAGCTGGAGTTTGTGTTATACCCCCCTCAGCTCTGACCACGCTGTGAAATGGGCCTAGTCCTGAGCTCTGAGCGAGTCAGCCACGTATTGCAGGTGCTTTAGGGGTTCACCAGGTCCATTAAAAGTGTTGTACTTGCATCCTCCAAAGTCTTAATCTTTGTAAATTATTAGTTTTCCATACAGACTAAATGGCACATGTCTACAGGAAAGGATCAAGTCCCCTGTAATGATATTAAATAGGAATTTATCTGCCTATAACCCAAATCCATCACATCTCCTTTCCAGAACTGCATGCCTCTAAATTCACTATGCATTTTCTATTGAAATTTTTCTGGATGCCAAAAATCAAGCAGGGTAATGTAGAGAAAAAGGTGTTTTCCAACTAAAATACCACTGCAATGCAGAGAGGCAGCAAAGCTAGGAGGGATCATAACAGAGAAAGTCTCTATGAGAAATGACATTAATTCCTGGCTTTCCTGTTTGTTGTCTATTCACAATGATAACTGTATCTATTGCATTCCCTAAGTTATGTGGTCAACTGAGGGTGGCAAAAGCTCTTGCAACTCTTTAGTTCATCAATTATCTAAAACTTTTTGCGTCAAAGCACAGTGAAAATAATGGAAAAATAATTTATCCTTTTCTGCTGATTTCAAAGTAACAAATAATGTTTCATGCTTCTTTCTACCAGCCAGGGTACTAATGCAACTTCTGAGATGGGCTATCATTTATTTAATGCCTAAATACACACTTATTTGATAAACTTGGAGGCAAATATACAGAAGTCTGGTTAGAATTTGTAATTTAGAGAAACTCTTAAAATCCATGGAAATATATTTACAATAAAAGACAGATTTTTAAAGGTGGGGGTTGATTTTTTTTCAGTATGAATTACTTCATGTCCCTAGACCATAGGATTACGTTGAGAGCTCAAGTTTATCTAATATTTATAAAGAACTGGATGTTTTTATAGAAGAGTAAAATCATGGCTTTACATAAGGACAAACTTTACCTTAATCAGCTCAGCAGTCTTAATCTTGATCTCCTCATTTGAAGAGTTGTGGGAAAAGGGGGTGTGTGGGGAAAATACGAGCATAATCAGACAGGAAAATGTCCATCTTGATTTTATTCTCCTTGGTCTTCGGAAACAAAAATTACTTTACATTTACTCACAATAAAGCAAAATCTTGCTCAGCTGTGCAATTCTCCCCACAGAAATCTTCCCTAGCAGCAGTAAATAATGCAGCACAAGGTAATGACAATGACACGTTAGAGCTTCGTTTGAATGCACGCCGTGCTTGGTGCGTGATGCTGGATTCAATGGACAGCAATTCCAAGGGGGGAGTGCCTTGTTTGTGCTCACATTACATAATCCACTTGTCTTTGTTGTTTCCATTCAAGGCATTTTGTCCAAAGATGTTCTACTTCTCATAAAGTGCATTCAGCCTTATCTGGAGCTCAGAAGCCTAAGGCTTTGTTACAATAGTTATTTATAACTTAACTATATAAAAAAAAAAAAAAAAGATAGCTGAACAGGAAAACACTTCTTCAGTCATAAATAAATAGCTCATTTGTACCTGGGGAAGAGAAGAATAGCTTTCAAAGAGCTTTCACTTCAATTGCAGAATCATGACTTCCAGGTAGAGGCAATTGGAAGAAGGCTCTCTAAAACAGGATTCGTGCTATTTGTTGTTGAAAGCACATTGCTAAGGTTTCCAAAATTGCTCCGGGATTTGAATACCTTTGTGGGTTTTTAGGTGTCCCACTTGGAATTAATCTGAAAGGAGCCTTTATAATACTAGGCATTTCCAGCTCCCCGAAAACCAGACATCCCTGTCAGCCATCTAGAAATGGAAGAACACAAAATTCTTGCCTAAGAGAAAATGAGTGGCAGCTGCAGATGGAGAAGCATATTCATGTGGGATAATTTCAGCCTTTGAAATACAATAGAGAAAGAAAAGAAATCTTGATAAGTATCATTTGAACTATGCAAGTAACAATTTTTGACCTATTATCACTATTGATTTTGTGCTCAGAAGCTGATTTCAGATAAGGGCCTAACTGTTGAAACATGGAAATCTGAAGATTTGCCCTGTTTATGATGATTCTGCTGTGACTGAGTTTGATATCAGATATATTGGTGTGAAACTACAACACTGATACAGCTTTTTCCAGGTGTGTAAATGAGCTAGACCCACATAACTACGCAGAATCATAGGGTTTGGGTTGGAAGGGACTTTAAAACCATCTAGTTCCAAACCCCAAGGTACATCTTCCAGCAGACCAGGTTACTCCAAGCCTCATCCAACCTGGTCTTGAAGACTTCCAGGGATGAGGCATCCAGACATCCCTTGAGTATAACCATCTCAATTACGATATTCAAAGATACAGCAACATCGTAGTTGAAATGGTGAAGTTTTGTGTGTTTACAAGACCTCACATATTAGCTCCAGACAGAGAAAAACTATTCAAAAGGGCTTTACTTTCAAAAATCAGCAGAAAACCCTCAATTCTGTTCTCCCCAACATGTGCATGTTTTGCAAGGACATATTTCCATTTCATTTCAGCAGAATTTTTTGGTGTTTCGGGGGAGAAAAAGGAAGAGAAAGATCATCATTCATACAGTGGAATTGAATTAGAACCACACATAAAAAAGGTCTTTTACTAAATTTTACTTGATGCTGATTTTGTGCTAAATGACCTGCTTTGCTGATCTCTCAGGTCATTGTCCATGTTACCTTTGAACATTTCCAAATCTCTTGAATAAACAGACATATTCCCCCCTACTTCTTCTGTCATTAATCTTGAAGAACACTACCAATTTCCCTAGCATAGAAGTTTTCTAAGCAGCAGCAGAGAAACTGCCTGAACTCTCTGAAGCTCATGTTGAAATGTAGATTTCTCTACTTCTGAATTCTTTTCAGTAGGTGTTGAAATCTTTTATAGTAAATTGCATTTTACATGTTTGAAACTTCAGAAGGTGTTAATATAATTGATACATGATAAGTTTGACAGTTGGTGTCTTTATATGAGTTTCACTTAGCAGTCTTCTGAAGCAAAAATAATTAAAAAATCAGAAAGAAAGCTCATGGCTTTAATGATTAAATAACTTTTTGATGACCTGCTCTAATCCATAAAATCCCTGTTCATGTCCCAATATTCAGCATTTTAAAGTGGGCTACATGTAAGTATTCTGACTCTCATATTTCTGATATTATTTTTTAAATGGATCTTTTGTAGCAATAGGACTGTACTTCGTGGTTATATACTCTCCCTTATATTTGTATTAAATTACAAATAGGGAAATATCTTATAATTACTTTCTTGACACTTCAAATCTTATTGCCTCTCACTGGGTATCAATAAGATGAGGCCCTGTCACAGATTACCAGTTTTACAAAGTTTTTTTTGATCAAGCCAAATAACAGACCTGGGGATGGCCAAGAAAAGACCTTGGAGCAATTTTTTGGGAGTTTAGGAACAGGAGGTACTCTGAATATCAATTAGATGATTCATTTCCTGCTGAAATTTTGGTCACCAACATGTGATTTAGTTGATCTGCAAATGCTAGGATTCAAACTTCTAAAAAAGGTAGGAAGGTTTTTTTTTATTTGCTTGTTTGCTTGGTTTTTGGGGGGTCTGGTGAGACCTATGAGGAGAAGCCAAGAAAACAATAACTGATCAACAAACCCAAATGATACTAGACACTTAAATATAAAAAACATTATCTTTTAGAGTAATATATGCTAATGTAGAATGTAAAAAGAGGACAAATCTGACCACTAAATCCTTGGGAATATTCTTGGAATGTGTCATGTGAAACCGATTCAGAGTTCCTTTCACCATCTCTCCATATTCCTTGCTGAAACATGAATATTGTTGCCTAATTTTCCTCCCTCTTCCTTCCAGCCTTCATTTTATAGGCCATCCTTCTGAAAACAGCAGAAAGTTTTATAAATTCTAAAGATAGAGGAAGCCTTTTATGCAGCCACCCTACTGGACAGGTAACATCGACTTTGCACCAAGATCCATCCAAAGGTCAAATATGACAGAGTTATGGAGAAATCAGCATCAGATCTTCTCCATAATCATTGCATTCTATAAACATTCTACAGCTACAAAAAAAAAAAAATCAGATTTCTTTCAGGCATAACCCCAGCCTTCACACAAACCTGCTCTTCACCTAAATTCATCTCAGTGTCAGTTGGTGTTTCTGTCACCTTGGGGGTCTTATTCCTTGTTGATATGAATGAATCAGAATTGAAACCCAAATGCTTGTATAAACAGACCTCCAAAATTAAATGCTCCAGCATATTTTAACCTTACAATCAATGGTTTGTGTCCCATAGCCATCCCTGGCACCAATGAAGGTGTTATCTGTATTAGAGTTCTCCTTTCAACAGTTCTGAGTCATGAAGAGAGGAGGATATTCTCCTTGTGCACAAGTGAGACTCAGGAGGGATGGAGACTGTCAGGACCAGGATATCCCATGAAATTTGGCAGCATTTCTGCACTATTTACCACTTCATCCATTTTACAACTCTGCTTATCTTTCCATGTGCTTGAAGACAAATGTTCTACATTCTGTAAAGAGCAATTCTCCATCCAGTCTGCTGTGCAGCCCATGAGCCTCAAGTTAGGTACTTCCACCTCCCTTGGCCAGAAAATGCTGCCCCTCTAGGAGTACTCAGACCAAGTCAGACATCCCTGAGTAACTCAAAATGAGATTTGTGGATTTACAACTTAAGAGGAATAAAAGTACCAACTTTAGACATTCTCAGTTTTGCAGTAGACAGCAAAAGGGGGAAAGAGAAGAAAGATTTGGATGCCAGTGTCTTAATTTAGGTTAAGCACCAGGTTGAGGGCAGGCTTGGGATAAGCAAGAAAGCCTAGGTGCAAGAAGACAGAGGTGGCAGAAAGCAGGACCAGGATTCTAGGCAGGTAGGGAGAGCTGAGTGATCAGAGCTAGGACTGGTTTACAGAGGAATATTGCTGTTGTGTGCAGCATGCTGAGAGAATGGCTTTGTTGGGCTGCAACAGCATTTGATGGCTTAATAACATGAGTTAATTATCATTATTATGGCTTAAGCAGTGGGTTCTTGAGCCTTACTACCTTGATGCCAACATTACCAGTCATTTACTAAGTTTTCTCTAAAAATGTTTATCTGAGGTATTTCAGCTCCATGACAACTTGGCTGTCTCCCCTTATTTGTAATGGTGCTTGCATTCACATGGCAGATCTTCCCAAATTCCATGAGGAACAATGTACCAATAGGAGTGTCTGTGGGTTTGGGAGTTTGAGGCAGGTCAAGGGTTTGTGGGTTTGAGGGAAGTCAATAAGTGAGATGTTCACCAAAGGCAGTGGTGCCAGTGCTGGTCTGCCCTCACAGGGTGTGTCTCTGGTAGTTCACAGACACCATCCCCAGGTCCCAAGATCCATGACATGGAACAGGTTGCCCTGAGAAACAGTGGATGCCCCATTCCTGGAAATGTTCAAGTCCAGCTTGGAGAGAGCTCTGAGCAACCTGGTCTAGTGGAAGATTTCCCTGACAATGAGGGGAGAGGGTGTTGGAACAAGATGAACTTTAAGGATCCTTCCAACCCAAATTATCCTGTGCTTCTGTGACTTGCTACGTGCTTGTCATTGCATCAGTTGCCTTTCATAGAGATAACTTTTCAGTAACCATTCTCATGGCACTTTCAGCAACAGCTTTCCTGAGACAACATTTTACACTGATCCCCATGAAGCAGTTTCACATATGGCACCACAAGTGGCTGAGTCCTCTTGAAGGAATATTCTCTTAATTCTCAAAGCTGCATGATCTACTCTGATTGCAGAGCCTCAGAACCCTTCCTTGTTTATTGGGATTTAAAGCTACCTATTCCAGACTTCCTATTTTTCAGCCAGGCCTGAAGAGAAGGGAAAAGCAGAGCACCACTGGGAGAACTTGCTCTGTCATTGTGAAAATTTGACAGATCCTCAAATTACAGTGGGGATAGTTGAAGCACGGTGGGGGGAGGCCCATGTTACAACACTAGTAAATTAAATGTACTTTTGTAGCTTTTGTATCTTACACAACCCAGCAGGAATGACATGAGGAGAGATGACAGGCAAGCACATGCCTCAGCTAAGGAGAAGGGAAAGAAGGTGAGGAAGCAGGAGGTGGTGATAGAGCATGAATAGCTTCACAAGGCATCCCCAGACAATCAAGTTGACAGAAGGAGTGGGAGTTTGCAGGCAAACTTTCTGCAGTCTCATTAGATTGGGAGCAGGCTGATGAGAGCTCTAAATAACAGGTGCTTTATTTAACAAGGGAGAGAGAACATGAAAATGAAATAAAAAAACAATTATTAGGGCTGAAGTTCCACCAGGAGTGTCGGAGGCTGAGGCTGTGACAGGGAGGAATGGTGCTCTGCCTCCTCCTGTCCCTCTGGATGTGTGTAGGCTCATGGGCAGGAGGTCTAAAGGTCCCCTGTGAACACCAGCCACCCTGCAGGGCTCTGCACATCTTCCTTGCAAGGAACAAAGTTTTCCACAGCTGTAGAGGTTTTTGTGACTTTTCTGAGGAAGTCCTGAGATTCCTTCTTCAGCTTCCAAAAACTTCCACAAAACTCATCCATGAAAATAACTAGTTATACCACTCCCAGGAACAGAACACAACCTACCATCAAATTCAATTTCAAAAACTTGTTTTTTGAAAAGTAGGAGCTGCCTATGAGGATTTTAGCTCTATGTAATTAACCAAGAAGGTCCTTATCCAGTTTCCAAAGGGATTGTTTACAGACACAGCAGAGCACAGGTATTCAGCAATTACACAAGTTGTCCATCCATCACTAGTTTCTTTACTTTTCTCATGGCATCTTAATAAACTAGTAGCAGTTCTCATTCTTTTTCTTTGTTGTTTTTGTTTTTAGTCATATTTCCTTTCAATACAATAGTAGTAAAGGGATGTTAATGTTCACTTGTCTTCACTGGTCAGAATGAGATGGATACATCACCATCTTAAATTTGCCAATGGCATTTTGTTAAATTCTAAGCTAAATCTGAAAGAATCTGAAAGTTTCTCCACTTGTTTCTCAACACTGCATGGTGGTTGCCTTGCCAAGGAGTGGGAATTCACTTTGGCAGGAGATGCTTTGCTCAGTAACAACTGGCAAACTTGCAATTAGTTATGTCTGGCCTTGCTAATTGGTCATAGTACCTGGTTCTCCTGAAATTCTTGAAGGAAAAGGAAAGAAACTGGAGGCTGCTTCCCATCTCAGAGGCAGGATATGATTACAGAGTTGACAAGCATCGTTTAGTCTTGTCCCATACCAGCATTCCTCTCTCACATCTAGCAGGACTCTGAAGAAACCAAGACTTGCTACTTCATTCTGCAGCAAGTTGCCACTTTGTGCGTGGACTTCTGTTTTATTTTATGGAGGGAAGAAGAAATTAGAGATAATTTTTCACTCAGTGGTTGTTTCTGATACATGCACATACTCCTATCAACCCATTTCAAAGTTCATCACAGGGAAGTACTTTAAAATGCTGAAATTATTTAAATTTTTTTTCCCTTGTTACCCTTTTACACCCTTGCCTGAGGGTAGCAGAATTTCACTTGCCTTTTGCAGTCTGGATTTGTCCATGCCCCACAAGACACACAGGAATGTGGTGATTCATCTCCCCTGACTCTGGATCCTATTGCTCTGCTGCTTTGGCTACCTGTGGCTCTCCTCGTAACCACTTCAGAGACCAGAGGGCTTTAAGGTACAATTCATTTGACCTATTGTAGACATTGGCTTTAGCATGAAATAAATTGCACTCCAGAAGTTCTCATTTCTCTCCAAAGTGAGCCTGGGGTGACCAGCACAATCCCAGCTGCCTGTGGTGAGGCTGTCTGCAGCTGGGTTAAACCAGTCCCACCCATGAACCTCACTCAGGGCCTCTGCTCACTGAAATCCATGGTGAAACTCCCTGAGGCTCTGGGTACAGTTCTGCCCCATTTCATCTTTGAGAAGAAATGGATGTGTTTGCAGATGCTTTAAACACATGGTGTTTAATCCCAAGATTTAGGACAGCACCTTAAAGACTCATTAAATATCAGTATTGAGTTGCTCCTGTTCACTGATCTGTTTGAAATGAAAATTAAGTTAGTGCGATGGGGTTGGAGATGTAACATTCTTCTGCAGGTTTGAAATTGTAGAGGTAATTGTTTTATTAAAATATTTGCTCTTTTGCTCCCTACAAGGTTTTTGATGGCCTGGAAGTCAGTGTAGAGCATCATGCTAGCCGTTAGTGCTTTGATTTCCACAACCCCCTCCTTTATTTAATAGGCCTGAAATATTGATTAACATTTACAGATTCAATTCCAAGCACTTGCCAGGGGTTACAGAGAGCCAGAGAGAGCTGGTTGTGCCAGTCAGATTCTGAGGTGTAATGAAATCCCCTACTGTGCCTGTCAACTTATCCAGTGTACAGGTCATTTCCCACAAGGTCTGCCGTGTTGAAAGAAGCAGTTTCCACATGAAACATTTCATAGGCAAAGGGAAAATATGTCTCCAGTATTGTATGCTTTATCCCTTTGTCTAATATTGAATGGCCTCATTGCTTCATGCAATTTTTGCCCCCAAAGCTTTCTAAGTCAATAGAAGAAGAATGTTTCAGGTGGGCAAAAGTCAAGACTCTCAGTGTAAATGCTTTATTACTGTTGTCAAGGAATTTCACAGTAACTAAGGCTAGAGATAGACAAGCCCCAAAAGGACTGGAATCTCAATCCATTTTAGTTAAGTATTGAATGATTCTTTTATTCTTCCAAATATTACAAAGCTCCCTTTGAAATATACTTACATCTTTCTTCCAATAATGTCCTCTTTCTTAATTTGTTCCAAGACCACATTTTCCTTCAAATTCAAACTCTCTTACGTATTTCAATACAAGTCCAAATAGAATATATTCTATTCCATCGAAGTCTACATCTAATTTTCTTTTTTCCAGGATCAGGGTGCTTTTGTCTTCTTATCTCCTATAGAGAAAAGAAAGAATATGCAGAGAAATGTTTCATTTTTTTTTTTAAGGTTCCAGTTTTTGCTCCTGCTATTAAATGTTAAATATCTGATGTCAAAAAGGTTCTTTTAAAGAAAGATGTCTTGTTCTTTGAGTGACCAGTATCTAATTTTAGATCAACTATAACAATAGACTTTAGGCCAAAAAAGCATCAATGTAAAGTTGCTGGCCCTGATCTTTCATGTGATATTGTCTCCAGTTTAAAATTTCTGAATGAAGAGTGCAGATGTTTGCCCTCAGTTCTCTAACAAGGAGGGGGACACAGGTACCTGAGCTAGCAAATGCTCCCCATGCCATGACCTGACCTGGCCTCAAAATGATGGCTTTGATTTACAATTTTAGAATAGATTTTGGCTGGTTTCTCCACCAACTCAAATAGCAATGGGACATTTGACACTGATAAATGGCTGGATAGAACCACCAATGGATTCAAAAATATTTTCTTCAGTTTTTGCCAAGTGTACTGAAAGAAGAGAGAATACATCCACCTGAGGATGATGCATTGGATATTTTAGATGTTGGTGGTACTGGCTCAGGAGGGAACAAGTCCACTGCTTCAATTGAATA
Source organism: Notiomystis cincta (assembly GCA_013398075.1). Lineage (NCBI taxonomy): Eukaryota > Metazoa > Chordata > Aves > Passeriformes > Notiomystidae > Notiomystis > Notiomystis cincta. The sequence goes on from VZRX01011862.1 coordinate 37,663, forward strand.
TTTCTAACAATATAAATGTAATCGAAATTGAAAAAGGCAAAGAAGTTTCTCATCAAAAATGGGTGATGAGCAAATCCCACTATTTGACATTCCACAGAAAGTGCACATTTTCTCCTTCAAGTATGTTTTAGTTTATTTATATGTTATTTACAAGAAGCTTTGCATTAAGACAAGTGGCAAACATGCAGTTCTGATAAACAGTTTGCCACCAAAGATTGGTTTCCCATCTCCAGGAATCAGCTTCAGTGAAACTTCATCTACAAGTTTCTCTTCATCTGCAATATACACCCAATTTCTGCTGCTAAAAATTTAACTGTGGTCGATATAAACCCGTTTTAGTTATTCTACTTCAATTTCTGCTTTCTCCACTGAGAACAAGATGCCTCTAACAAGAGCTTTGCTGGAAATGGGAATGAAAGGGAAGTTTTTCCTGTAGCCAGCATGCTCAAAGTTAACATATAGAATTCTAATGATCCATGAGTGATTCCTAGAGTGGGATCCCATAAAAGATTAAATAATATAACTTTAATATCCATATGTGAGCTGAGTATTTAATCTCTTGATAGGTACAGTTGATAATCATTGTATCCAGAAAACTGCTCATGAAGAGTAGAATTCAATAGTTTAAGCTTTCTGAAACTTAAATCTCTGGGGCCTTTTGAGATGCCTAAGGCATTCCTACTGGACTGACAAATATAAAATAGGATTTATAGGAGGTGACATCACTGTGAAGCAGAAGTTAGAGGCCAAACAAGATACTTCTTGGAATCTAAAATTATACAAGACTATATTTAGGCAACTGGATGCTGTCCTAGATAACTACTTCAGGGTGAGATGTTAATCTGAGCATCACAAATATCACTGATTCCAGTCATGGAGGCATCCTAGGGAATCTGTTCCCTGTGCATATCTTGGACTACATGACATGGTCCTTGTGGGAGACATAAACCCTTTGGAAAATGCAAGGGAAAGCCAAGTGGGATCCACAAAGGAACCTCAAATGGCAACTGACACATTCATTTAGGAAAATTAACTGAGTTCTAGAACCCACTGTATTTTCACAGCATTTTCTTTGACTATGCCAGGAGCTTGGACGTGTAGACACCTGCACAAAAACTATTTAGGACTTCCATGTTTCATCTTATCAATACATGAGATTGATCAGAATATTCCATCTGATGCACCTTAGGATCAGATTGGCAATAAGAAAGAGTTTTTGCATACAGAATCAATGAGGTTGGAAAAGACCTCTGAGATCATCTAGTCCAACCTATGACTGATCACCAGACCACGGCACTGAGTGCCTCATCCAAGCTTTCCTTAAACTCCAGGGATGATGGCTCCACCACCTCTCTGGGCAGCCCTTCCTGTGAAGGAAATTCTTCCTAATATGCAGCTTAAACCTTTCCTGGCACAGCTCATGGTCCACAAGTTATGGATGCACAAGTTTATACTGACCTTCAGATCAAGTTCCCCACAACTCAGATGATCTTCTACTTTCTCCTGAGGTGGCTAAGACTCTCATTTTCATTTCTATCTCCTAATTCTCCTCTCTCCTCTAAATCTCAGAATTATTTACCTAAGAAAACTGCACAATGGATGGTGCAGTCTCACCTCAGCTTGCTGGAAAGCGTGGATCCAGAGGATCAGTGTCTCTGAAATCCTCCTCAGATTGATAGGGTTTCTTGGAATGACCACTTACTTTGACCAAGGGGGGGCTGATATTTCAATACTGGTATTGATTTTCTCTGTACAAAGTAGTTAAAGATGAATTAGTATGAGATGTGTGACATAGATTTGACTTCCTCTGGAACAGTCCAGTCAGCAGTGTGATGGAAGTCTCGGGGTTTTTTTCTGTAGCCCACTGAAAATGCCACACATGCAAGTGAAGCACTTGAGGAGGAAAACAAGAGGAGGAAAGCTGGAGGAGCAAAGCAAGAAGCCCTTGAGAAGAAGTGATTTCAGCACACTCAGCTGATAGATGCACCTGACCCTATCTGGATGGACAGGATGACTCAGATTAGGGAAGAAGTGAATTTTAGCATGCCCTGTGCTTGCAAGTGAAAGACGAAACTCAAATACTCTCACATTTCTGATTCAAGACTTTATTTTAAAAGGAAAATACTGTGTTTCTAGATGAGGCAAACCTTTATTTGACTTTTAACAAGGAAAAAAAGTATCTCAGTTCAGATCAACTCAAACACTGTGGGTTTTTCTGAAAAGAGGTAAACAGAAAAAGCAATAACTAGGAGACCTCTAATGAAAAGAAGGTAAACTCAGATGAAATTGAATTTCAGCAGAATATCTGTGCCTAATTTCCTTCTCATTTTAACAATCTGGGTCACAGCTACACTGTCTTGGGATTACCATGCATTGGTTTCTAATGGTGTCTTTCCAGTGTCTCTTTGACACCATTCCATATCCAACTCCATTCCTCGGAGCAGCTTTCCAGATGCTTTTCAGCTTTTCTAGCTCCAGCTAAAAACCTTTATTTTAAAAATTATTGTCACAAATTCCGCTTTCTTACATTTTCCTTTGTTAGGAAAGTAAGGTCTGTTGACTCTAATTCAGCTTGACTAGGCTCCAGAGCTCGGAACTTTATTTTTATTCTTGTTTTCTTTAAGAAAATGCAGTGTTTGCCCTCTACATTGTATTTCTTGTTTCTTAACCATTTTGTCACCATACTGCCAACATGAATGTGCCCCCTCCAGTTAAATCGTTGTCTTTTTACAGCAACTTTGTAGTATTAAAGACAAATCTGAAACACTTTCATCATGTTGACATAATAGTAACCCAAGATATCCCTGACTGCAGAAATGCTGGGACATGAATTATAACATTTTGCTGTAGGCTAAATTGTAAAAAGATGCTTTAGCAGCTGTGATTGACCCTATCTGGTATAAATCAACTATGATGTATTTAAATTAATGTCTTTTAATTAGACATACACAGGACTGGGGACAACACTGAACACCATCATGTGAAATCTCTGCTGCAACTGAGAAATGAAATTATCATTTACATTTGCTGATCTCTAATTGTGACACCTTTCATGAATGTCTCCAGCTTCTCTTTTCCTCATTCTGGTCACACTTTAAGCTCCCTTTGTCTCTCTGCCCCCTTAGCAAAATGGTGCACTGACTTCTTGCTGAAGACACGAAATCTTCTCTTTTTCTGTGTTTTTGCCATAATCTTTTTAGCAGCCTCCTCATTTTCTGCATTTTCTGCATCTAATCACCACCTTTCTTTGATTAACTGTAAGTAAAACTTGCAGGTGTTTTGGGGGATTGGTTTTGACTGAGGTTTTTTTTTAAGTTTTAGTGTAATTTTTTTTCTAGCCAGAGATTTAGAAACACAGACCCCACCAACTTCTGTGGTGATGTTCTGTTCCTACATATAATAAAGGTGCACTTGAAAGTCTCCCTTTTGGTGCCTCAAATAGCTCTTACACCACCGAAATTTAAATGGAAGTGGAGTTGTAAAACAAATGCTGAACACCCACGGGTTCCTTCAGTTTTAGTGGTTATTGCGGGTGCTTTGTCTCCTCTAAAATTTGCACACTTTTACTCAATTTAGAAAGGCCAGCACATTTGCAAAAACTCTCAACCCAGAGAGTTTTGTGCTTCAATAAATGTGTTACCAAGGGAAAAACAAGATGCAGACCTCGAGACTGTTGCTTAATTTCTGCCTTTAATCACCGGAGCCCTTCCTCTAATGCTTCATGATAAATTCAATCATTGAGCAATTCTTAAAGCAGGAGCAGGGAGTCTCTGTCTCCAGGAGCAGGCACAGCTTGAGATTTCTTTTTACATGACTTATGGTCACTTTAGAGTGTGTGAGTGGGACACAATCACGGTGCTTGACAAGTCTGCCACCCTTTGAGCAGGGTAAAGGTACCCATGTTTAGCTTAAAAAGCCCTTTCCAATGGATTCCATCAAATTCCATTGAATTTAAAATCCCTGGCAGGGATTTTAAAAAGCAGAAAAAGCTGCTGTGGGTTCAAATTCACACCAAAAAAAAAAAATCAAAGCATTGACATCTAATTAAGAGCTGACTCTTTAGAAACTCAAGAATAATTTAAATGCATTTTCATTTAGATATCTAGTGTCCCACGCACAGGCAGGAGGGTAACCTAACATTCAAACATTTCCATGAGTTATTTTCATTGATCAACCCTTTTTTTCCCCCACATCTTAAAGATTTTTGGAAATACATCTTTTCAAAGCCAAGCAAAAATCTGAAAGCAATTTGCAGGGTGGAAATGAAGCTAGGAAAATCCCCAAAGGGTTCTTTCCTAGGGGTAAATCTGGGCCTATTTTATAGCTGAGGGAAGAAAATCCTTCCTTGAAGAGATGTTCTAATTGAACATGAGCTAAACAGATCTTTGAGCTAGTTCTTTATTTTCCTCCTCTTATCTTAACAGAAGATTATTCATATTATCAAAATTCTATTAAAGGGCTTTTATTGAAGAAAAATGTTGGGCTTACAGATATTAATAACATAACCTCCTTGAGTACCTGTTCACTACTGAAGGAAGGTCAGAAGTTCAGAATCGCTGAAAGATTGCCTAAAGATTAAAAATAATTAAACATAATTTGTGTGGGACATTTCAGCTTGTTTTTGGGCTTGTTGAGACTTCAAGAATTCATATTTTCCAAGAGGAAAAAGTATTCCAAGGGGTCAAGAAATCAAGAAACTTAATTTTCTTGAAATGAAAACTGAGAACTAGTTTTGTAAAAAAATCCAAAAAAAAAAATAGACAAATATTATGGTACTGAGGATGAAATCTTGAGATATATTATATTGTGATCTGGACCTTTGTGATTACAGCTGCTGAGGAGTGGTCTCATCTCCTTTATTTCAGAACAAGGACTGAAGATCTCTAAGAGAAGAGAGTGTCACCATAAAAAAAACCTGAAAAAAGCTTGAAAATATGATTCTTTCACCTCCATTGAAATTTCTGCACACCTTGAAATGTGATATTTGTGCTGTTCCTTTAAAACTATATCTTAAAAAAAATACTGCTGTTAAGGAGATTCTGAAGGAAATGTGTAATTTTAACAAAAAAAAGGTGATTTCTTCACAACTAAATAAAAAGTTGAAAAGTCCCCAAATTACTTCCTCAATACTAGGTGATATATGAATGAAAATTTAAAGTTTTAGATCTTCATATCTGTTACATACTTGTTTTACTCAGATATTCCAGTGATCTGAAGCCCATAAGTGTGAAAGGAAGCTGAAATTTCTTTACCAAGTGATATTTTGTAGTCAAGAATTTACATTTTTTAAGGATACTTTATTTTTACTTGTTGTTAAAAAATGTTGCTTTTCTCAAGAATTTAGGAAAAATTATAAAACTTCTGAGAAAAGTAAACTTTTTTTAATCCAGATTTTTCCTTATTCTAAACTAGAGAATTCAGGAAACATAAAAGAGAAAGAACAAAGGATTGGAAGTGGGGGAGGAATTAGAAAACGGTGTTTAAAATTTCATAATTTCTATACTGAATCCATTTCATTCTATCTTTATCCTCCCCTTTTCAGATTTTTTTCCCATCTACTCATAGCTGGAAAGAAGTGTGGCCCAAATTATAGATCATTTATATTGTATTAATATTCACCATTCCTTATTTTGACAAAACACTGATAAAAGTTGTTTGCTGAAGAAATACATTAATATTAATAAGTGAATAATGAGTTCACTTAAGACTTTCATTATCTGTACATTCATAAGTTTGAAAGATGAATATGATAACTGAGCACAAAATGTTGCTAATTATGGTCTCAGCTCAATCACCAGAACAGCACAGCTTTTCCTAGAGATGCACTTAAACCAGAAATCAAAATATCAGCCTTGCACTCAGGAGTGGAGCTGAAACCCCACCTCAGATGCATTTCTCAGTTCTAGCTTTACTTCTTATCCTGCCATAACTTTCTAAATATTTGTTGAAAGAGCTCTTGGGAGCCCTCATGTTTGTTACAAAAGACTGGCCATATTTATTCCAGTAAGGGAGAACGTTGCCCTCACTGTAAACAAGAAGCAGCTGGACTGAGCTGATGAGCTCCAGTGAGAGCAGAGTTTATGCACATTTTTTTGGAGGTAGGCATTTGTGAATTGTCTGCTTCTCCAGCAGATTTTGTTTTGTCTTGGAGTTGATACTCCACACCAAGATACAAGTAAATAGACTTCCCATGAGCTCTTGCAAAAAAAAAAGGGATTTCAGCACATATCAAAACAGTCACAAAATTACTAAGCTGCCCTAAAATTGATCTGAGAACTAGTTGAGGACCGAAGAACAGCTGGAGTGGGCAAGAGGTGGCCACCAAGGGCTCAGAGAACTCCCTTACTGGAGCCTGGGATTGTTTGTTTCCAGGAGACAGAGGAGAGCAAAGTCCACCCTAGGAATATTTTCTTATCATCTCTTTCATGCTCTGAAAATTCAATCACACAATATTTTTTACAGGAAGAAAGAAACAAAACCAAACCAAAACCCTCCACAAAAGAGTTTTAGTGTACATTTGAGGACAAAATTAATAAGATCAACTCAGCCTTCAGTGCCTAGTCAGGAAGGAAATTTTCTTCAAGGTTTGATGGAGTCTATTAGGGCCTCTTTATTATAAAATTTCCAGTGTTGTTCACAGTGGGAAACATGATTCCAAAGTAACTTGTCTGTCAGATTTGTTCTGGTTTAGCAACGGGAAGATTGAATCTTTAAATTAATGTAGGAAGTAGAACAGTGGGGATGGCTGAAAGATGCTTTGCCTATTACAAGTTTATGCTTGTGAAATGTAAATCTTGATGTACTTTTGCTTTACTTGGATATATGTAATTGCTGGATCAGCTGGAAACTTTAGTTAGCCCACCTCAGGTCTGACTTGCTCTCTTAAAATCTCTATCCATCTTCTGTAAAAAGGAGATTGGTACAACTATTACCCAAATTTTTATGCCTTAGTTAAGTGCCAAGAGATTTGTGTCCAACTAATATTCTAACTAGTATCCTGAAATTATGAAGATAGATAGATTAGATAGATAGATAGATAGATAGATAGATAGATAGATAGATAGATAGATAGATAGATAGATAGATCGATCCAAATAAGTAATTTTAATTTCCTTGATGTGATATGGGCAGATTTTTCCCAGTGGGCCCACACGACTGTTCCAGAGGGCAAATTCAGTCACCAAACAGGGAAGTGGATGGTGTGATTTTCAACCTGGGTGAAATGTTCTAATTTAAGCACTCTGAATACCTTCCAGTATGATCACCTGTTAGGCAGAACATGCAGATTTAAAACTGTTTTGTTTTAAAGGATATTTTTTACCTTTTCTTTTCTGAGCTGAAGATAATATGAACGTATTTCAAGATGAAGGCATTTATATTCCAAGGAACAAAACAAAGAGATACTGTAATGGCATATGTGAGTTACATTTACCCTGAGGCATTTACCATAAAGTTCAGGGTGTTTTTTTTATTGCATCATTCTGACAGCTGTGAATAGGAAAGTGAACATATTGGTATTGTCACTGGGAACTACCATTTACATCTCCGGATACATGAGGGAGAGGGGAAGGTACCAGCATCTGTGTGCACACTCAGAGGACATGGATCCAGAGAGCTCCCTTGGATCCATTTCTTCTGGAATTCAAGAGGGAAAAAACAGTTAAAACAACTGCTGATTTTTTATTTTTCCAATAGGGAAAAGAGGGAGGTAACAAAGTTGGGAGAAGAAAAGTACCGAGGAATACATGGTGAGAGAGAGAGAGGGAGGGAGGAAGGGAGGAAGGGAAGGAAATAGACAAACTGGCAGGTGAGTATTCAGAAAAGAGAGAGAAATAGGGAAATAATATAAAAAGA
>VZRX01011866.1:0-22355 GCA_013398075.1 Notiomystis cincta
GCTCCGGCCGGCCCGAGGAGCTCAGTCGCTCGCAGGGGGCCTCGGAGCCTTCAGCCCCGCTTGGGGGCCCTGCATGGAGGAGTCCTGGCTGACCCTGGGCCAGCCCCTTCCGAGGGCCGAGGGCTGAGGGGTCCAGCGGCCCCGGGCTGCTCAGCTCCTCGGGGCCCTGCGCTGAGGGCACTCAGCCCCCAAGGGAAGCCGGGCCGTGCTGAGGGGTCCAGCGGCCGCGGGCTGCTGAGTGCCTCGCGGGGTCCCGAGGTGCCGAATGAGGCTGCTGAAACCCCCCTGGATGAGGGAGCCGACGCCCAGCCCCGGGCAGGCCGAGCACCCCCGGTCCTCTGCATCCTGCATGTGCTGTGTGTTCTCCACGTGGGTGGCTGAGCGGGGTGGGACGGGTCTGAGCCCCGCAGGGCCGTCCCTGGGCTGGCTGGCTGTGTGTCCTTCCCACCGCCCACAGCGGTGGCTGAGCTGCTCCAGGGTGGCTGCACGACATCCCTGCCCCTGGTTAGAGAAGCCAGGCAGGGATGTGCTTGTGGAATCAGGGGGCGTTTGTGGGCACCGTGGGGTACAGTGAGGTGAGAGGGGTTTAGGGATAAGCATCCCTCAGGTATCCTGAAGCAAAGCACTCTGTGGTGAAACACGTGAGGGAAAGTGGCTGATAAAACCACACCTGTGTGAGCCTCACCGCTGGAGAGGTTTCCTCAGGTGGATAAACTGGTTTTGCCCTTCTGGTGGGTTAAACTGGTCTGCTCTGCAGCAGGGTGCAGGCTTGGAATATTGTTTGGATCTCCCTGATTCCTGCAGTGACCTTGAGCAAGTGGTTCATGTCCCCTCTGCAGCATCACTGCTGCCTGCAAGCCAGGAGTGCAGCCACTGGGAGCTTAATTAGTGCTTTTTAGGTAATTACTTCCAGGAAAAAGGTGGCTGAGGTCCAGCTCTGTAGTGCTGTGGGCTCTGGGGATGCTCTGCTCCTCACAGGGTGGGTGAGATGGGCAGGGACCAACTCCCTGCTCCAGAGAATTCCTGTCTCTCAGGGCAGGAGCTCTCTCCCTTTTTGGAACTTGGCCCAGATTTTGGAAGGGTGGGGGTGGCACCCTTAGAACAAACCTGCTAAAAATAGGGGCTGGGATTATAATCCTAATCCAGGAGACCTTTCTCAAGGCTCCAGGGAAACTGTGCTTTAATCTTCTTTTCTTCTTCCTGAGGGGGCTTTGCCTTCCCTGTAAAGCCTCTCTGCTAATCAGTTTTACCTCGTTTAACTCTTGTGATGTCTGTCCTTTGCCTCCCTGGCTGTTGCCACCTGTGAGGCAAAATCCAGGGTGAATTTAGGAGCACAAGCAGACCAGGAAATGCTCCTTGCCTTGGGGACAACCTCCTGTATCCTCCTGTGACCACCTTGTCTTTTTGCAGCCCAGAGGTGTTTATGTGGCTGTTTGTCCTCAGTCCCAGGTGTGGGAGGTAATTAATATTGTTAATTAGCTGGGCTGTTCTCTTGCTGATTGAATCTGCAGTGGTTTTGGTGGGTTAGGCTGCATCCCAACCCCTTTTTAGGAAACTTCCTGTGCTGGATATTTGCAGATTGGCTGCTCTGAAGATGCCAAAATCTGACAAAAGGAGAAAAAAACCTGAGCTTCTGCCTAAAATAACTTGGAAATGTGATGCACTGGTGCATTCCTGGGCTGGGAACCAAAGAGCAGAGAGAAAAGCCCCATATCCAGCAGATCTGGGGTTTGGGGGGTTCTTTAATTGCTTTGCCTGTGGGATTTGAGGGCTGTGGGTTGATGGGGGTGGGAAGGAGGGCAGGGCCACTGTGGGATTGCCCAGAGCAGCTGTGGCTGCCCCTGGATCCATCCCTGGCAGTGCCCAAGGCCAGGCTGGACAGGACCTGGATCACCCTGGGACAGTGGGAGGTGTCCCTGCCATGGCAGGGGTGGCACTGGATGAGCTTTCAGGTCCCTTCCAGCCCAAACTGCTCTGGGATTCCAAGAAATTCCCAGTTTGCCCCTGTGAGGGCCCAGCCCCATCCTGTGGCAGTGGGAATGGCTTTGTTCCCTCCCAGTTTTCCTCTGGCACGAGAAGGGGCTCACAGGAGCTGCAGGAGGAAGCACCTGCAAGTGTTCAGGTTTATTTTTAGCCCAGTTTTGAAGGAAGTGAGATGTGATCCCGAGCCAGGTGCCTTTTCTCTTAGTCACAAGTATTGTGGGGAAAGAAAAGGGAGTGAAAATAAGGGAGAGGATCCCACTGTGGAAGTGGTGGGACATGTTTGGGTCTGTGAGCAGGAGAAGGGGTTTCCTGTCACCCTGAGGACCTGAGGTGAAGCTGTGTGGATTTGGTGCAAAGGAGAGGAGTGTCCCTGCAGCAGCAGGAAGGTGCCTGGGGGAGAGTTCCAGGTTGGATGGGGCTTGGAGCAGCCTGGTCTGGCTGAAACTGCCCCTGCCCATGGCAGGGGGTTGGAATTAGATGGTCTGGAAGGTCCCTTCCCACACAAAGCACTCCAGGATTCTACAGAGGCAGAATCCTCGTGCCTTTGGTGGCTGCAGGGACGGGTTTGCTGTTTTCCACAGTCCCAGACTGGAAACCCTCAGTCCTCTGGGGGTCTTGGATGCAGCTTTGCCAGGCAGCAGGAACCGGGATGGGAGATTAAAGCCCAGCAGGATCGTTCTCATTGGCCACCTGGAAATTGCAGCTCATTAATTAAGGCTTTAGGAGCTCACAAATAGCCCGGCTCTGCCCCCGGGAGCCTGTGCTGCTGCCAGGGGCTGCAGGGGAGGACAAGGAGAAGGTGAGGATGTGCTGGGGCCAGCTCCCAACCCATCCCTCTGCCCCCCTCCCAGTCTGGGGTCGCATGAAATGTTTGGAGGTGATCTGGGCACCTTTAAACTCCTGGGTTTCTGCTGGTGTTTGCTGAGGGGAGGGGGAATCTTTTCCTCGTGGCTGGGATTTGTGCCCCCAGAACGGTTCTTGTTGGCACAGCTGGACCACGGGGGGGAACCTGGGACACCTGGGCAAATCCCTGCTGCCATCCCAGTGGGCCGTGGGGCTTTTGGGGCGCTCGTGGAAGCTGCTGGGGGGGGGGCAGAGGTGTTGGGGAGCACGTTGGGATGTCTGAAATTTGTGTGGAGTGTTTTCCGAGGAACGTGTGGGGCTCACCCGATGGAATTCTGTGGGAGAGAGAAACTGAGGAAGAGGGAAAGGCTTTGGGTAACTCAGGGACTGCGCTGCTTCCTCACTGCAAGCTCTGGGTAGCATCTCCCTGCTGCTTTCTCCTGGTGGTGAATATTTAGGCAAAACCTGTGGCTTTGGGCAGTTATGGGAATTTAAGGGCAGAGGGAATGGCAGGAAGGTCCCCAAAGGACTCTTAGAATTTTTTGGGAAGATGGAACGTGATGAGCCTGGTCCTCCACGGATCTCCGGGGCTGCCGCACCCGGCGGGCGCTAAAATCCGAGAAAAAGCAGGAATAAGGGAATTTCCTTCTGGGTGATCCTTGCCCGCGGGTGCCGCGTGGCCGCGGCCCGCACCTCCTGAGGCCGGGCTGAGCTGCTCGGCGCGGTACCCTCGGGCAGGAGTTGTGTAAGCGCGGCTGCCGCTGCCCACGGAGGGATTTGGGGCCGAGGAGGCTCCCGAGGGCGGGGTCGGGATTAGCCCGCGGCCGCTCGCGTGAGACGGCGCTTGGCTTAGGGCTCTTCGGAAAGTGGAGTGTGAGGTCGGGGTGACATTGCTGTGAGCTAATTTAAAATGCAGAGGCATCATCTGCTCCTTGGCTCGGGGCTCCCCAGGCCACACCCGGCCCAGGAGGTTAAACAAGGCTTTGCCGGGGATTTTGCTGAAAGTAATTGTTCTTAAATAGGAAGAACTTGCTTGATTTGTCCCACTCTCACCATCCCTTCTGGTTTGGAAGCTGCTGATGGATGAGGGTCCCTTGTACCCTTATACAGCGTTTCTTCTTTTTTTAACCTTTCTTCCTCCCCAGAGACACAGAAACGTGAAAACACTTTTTTTTTTTTTTNCTTTCATTCTGGCTGAACAAACAATTGCAGCAAGTTCTGTGTGGCCGCAGGCTGCCTTTTTTTCACCTCTACCAGGAACTGAACCTTTCTTTCTTGCCATGAAACACCTGCAGGTGGAGTTGGTGCTCCAGGAAATGTGGGAACAAACCCCAGGCACGTTCATGGCAGTGATTACACAGAGTTCATAGTCCCCTGGAGGGGCTGCTGATGCAGAACACACTGCAGAGTCTTCTGCAAACTCCCTGAAGCTCCTTTCTCCCTGTGAGAGGGAAGGGGCTGGGACTGTCCTGATTCCAAATGCCACCAGGCACCAACAGCATTTTGTTCCTCTTAGAGAGAGTTTTCTGAGGATTTTGGTCCCAGTGAGACCCAGCCCTGGTGATGGAGAACAGCTGGCTTGAATGATCCCAGTTTCTTCCTCCTCTTCCTCTGGGTTACATCCTCTGAGTTTAACCTCAGTCTCTTGAGAAGTTGTTTCTGCTCTCCCAGTACTTTGAATCAGCTCCAGGCTTGTGATTCTGCATAATTTCAGATTCTCCTGCAGGAATTTGTACCCAAGGGTAAATGAAGGATTGTTCTGAGGGGCTGAGCACTCCAGAGCTGTGTTCCCATGTGTGTTTCTGAGCAGCCACGTTTTTCTGTCTCTCCCCAGTCATGCAGGGACCAAGGCCAGTGGTTCTGAGTGGCCCCTCAGGAGCAGGGAAAAGCACTTTGTTAAAGAAATTGCTCAAGGATTATGAGAACGTCTTCGGCTTCAGCGTCTCCCGTGAGTATCCAGGGCTGGGCTGGGGGGGTTCAGGAGTGCCAGCTCAGAGCCTGCCTCTCTTTATACCCCAAATCTTGGGCTTCTGGGCTTGTCTGTGTTCCTGTGGACCTTGGGGGTGTTCAAATAATTCAGGGCACATTTTACTCCTGGTATTGAGTGGGGAGCCTGAGATTGGTCTGGAGTAGCTCCTTTGCAGGTCTTGTGACTCCCCAGAACTCAGAGAGGAAACAAGATTCTTCTGAGTGGTTCTTGACTCTGGAAGTAACAAAATCCCCCCACATTTCTGCTTCAAAAGCCATTTGATTTTTCCATGGAGCTCTGCAAGGTGCTTTTAAGTTCATTACCAAAATGTGTTTTAATATCCCAGCACTTTGCATGCTGCAAGTAAAATCTGTGCTTTGAGGTCTGGATTCACTCCACTCTGAATGAACAAATACTGGATGTTTAAAAATCTGATTTATGGGAGGGAAAAAACCTTCAAACTTAAAATTATCTATTTTGTATGTGTCATCCTATGCTCTTGATTCAACTGAATCTCTCATCTCACTCCAAACTAAACCTTATTTTTCCCAAATTTCCTCTTGGTAGAGATTTTTCTCCTCAAGATCCATGTGCCACTTGGACCTTCTTTGATCCTGCAGAACCCAGGGGTGATGTACAGAACTTAAAAAGGCTTTTGCCTTTTTTCTTTCCCCTGCAGATACCACAAGGCAGCCAAGACCTGGAGAAGTGAATGGCAAAGGTGAGCCTGTCTCACTGGACTCCCCAAATAATTCAGGTTTCCAAAGCTGGGCTCTTGTTTTAGGTACCCTGCTCTCAACTTGGGTGTTGGGTGGTTTGATTTTCCAAAGTTCCAGGTAGTTCTGGGGAGACACCTCCAGTGGCCACTGCTTTGGGGAGTGCAGCTGCTTAATGAGATGTTTTTAGCTGTAATTAAAGCTTGTGCCCAGCTGTTTTCTCCTGTATTTGCATATTTAAGGAACAATCAAATGAGGTTTGTTCTTCATGTCCAGTGGCAGTTTTCCCTCTGAAATAAAGGGAGAAGTTTCAACAGGAGATGGAGAAATGTTCCTTTTTAGTTAGTTTGGTTTTGATGTTCCCTTTCATTTCCCTGTCTCTCATCCCATTCTGGTCTTTAATTAAAAATCCTTTCAAATGAGAGGCCTTGCCATTGCTGCTGTAATGTGTCCCACACCTGTAGGCAAGGGGGAGCAGGTTCCCACTGCACCAGGAATGGGGAAGGTTATGAAAAATGGGGTGGAGGAGCGTTTTTGGCCACAAAGAAAACTCCAGAATGTTTTGAGCAGGTGTTTGGAGAAGTGCTCTGGAATCAGGATCTCTGCAGCCTGCCAGCACTGTCTAAAGCAGATTTTAAGTGTCTTCTCCCCCAAAAACCCACGGGTGTCATTTTGACCATGAACTTTACCTTCAAGACTGTTCATTCCTGTCTCTTTTCCCATTTTCCCCTGTCCAGATTATCACTTTGTGACCAGAGAGGAAATGCAGAAGGAAATTGAAGCTGGTGAATTCATCGAGCACGCGGAGTTCTCCGGGAATATGTACGGGACCAGGTAGGTCAGGTGTCCCTGCCCAGGCCAGAGGGGCTGGAATTAGGTGGGTTGAAGATCCCTTCTAATCCAAATCAGTCTGGAATTCTGTAAATTTGGGAGCAGAAGTGATAAATGTGTTGTCTGTTACGTGCTACTGTGGTGAAGTTGGATTATGAACACACAAATCTCATGGCACCCCTGACTGGGCTTAAAGAGTTGATTGGGTTCTAAAATAGCTTTGCCCTCAGCATTGGAGCTGATGATCAATAAAACAGGAGGAGGCTGGAGTGATAATTAGGAGTCAGATTATCTTGGATAATTATTGGGAGAAAATTGTGGTGCTTTAGTAAAGGACCTACTAAGGAGGGAGGTTAAATGTTTCTTGACATATTTAATTAGTTGCATGAACAAATTTGCCCAAAATACTTTTCAGGAAAGCTTGATGTTTCTTGAAGAACTGAGTGTGTGTTATTAAGGAGTTTTTGGAGATGGCAAAGTTTCCTTCTGACTTAAGAAATCCTTTCCTGTGAGGATGATGAGGCACAGGGTGCCCAGAGAAGCTGTGGCTGCCCCTGGATCCCTGGAATTATCCAAGGCCAGGTTGGATGGAGCTTGGAGCACCCTGGGACAGTGGGAGGTGTCTCTGCCCATGGCAGGAGGTTGGAATGAGATGATCCTTAGGGTCTCTTCCAACCCAAACCATTCCATGATTCCATGATAGTTCCCTTGTGGGAGTTGCCAGCACAAGGCCCCCAGACTGAAGGTGCTGCAGGCCCTGGCCTTGACAGGGTTGGTGAGGGAAGTCAGCCTGAAAGCTGAAAGCTCTTGTCCCACATCCCCAGCTCCAAGGAGAAATGGAGTTCAGGCTCCTTAATCCCTGGCTTCATCCTGTGTAGTCCAGGCTTCCTTCCACCGTGTGTGTCCAGCCTAACCCAGCAGATGGCTGCTCCCTGATGCCTTGGGCATGGGTGGAGTTGATTTTGGTGCCTTTTTCTTAGGCTGGGTGCTGAGAAGACAGCTCTCCTCAGCCAATTTCCCTGAAATATGCAGGAATTTGCTACTTTACCAAATTAAATGATGTGCCTGGGTTTGTTTGGGTCCCCTCTGTGTATCCACACTTCCTGTGGTGGTGGCCACGAGGTGTGGGAGGCTGAAACAAACCCCAAAATTCTCAGCAATAAAGACCAGTTTGCAAACAAAATAAATACAGAATCTCTCCAAACCCCTGAGGATGTTCCTGCTCAGATGTGGGATAAAATGGGAAGTCCCTCATGCTTAGCAGAAGAGTTGCAGTTCTCACCAATCCTTTCTGCTCCCTAAATCTCATCAGTGAATAATAAGAAATGGTTAAAAAGGTTGAGGCAATTCCCCATGTTGGGGAACAGAGATGGTCTTTACAGCATATAAAAGCCACCAGTTGAAAAATCGAGTGGAGAGTTAAGGGCACCTTGTGGCCCAGATGGAGCATCCAGCTCCATCCAGCACCCTTCAGGAGAGTGTGTGGAGTCAGTGATCTCTGGAGAAGGGGACTTCTCAGTGGCTTTGCCCTTTCACAGAATCCCAGGATGGTTTGGGTTGGAATGGACCCGAAAGGCCGTGGGGTTCCAGCCCCCTGCCACGGGCAGGGCACGTTCCTGCAGGTGGTGAAGCTCTGCCAGGGCAGGAGGTTACAGCCATCCCACCTGTCCTGTGGGATAGTCACACATGATCCATTTCCACACCTCCCAGCATGGCTTTGCCAGCCTTTCCAGCTGGAGACAGCAGCTCCCTGCTCCACCCAGAGCAGGGACACTTGGAGAAGCTTTATCGGGCCCAGCCTGGGCAGCCCTGCGAGGTTCACCCGCTGCTGGAGGGGGACACCCCGAGCCCCAGGGCGCTCTGAGCCCTTCCCTGTGTGCTGTGTCCCCAGCAAAGGAGCTGTGCAGGCCGTGCAGGCCCAGAACCAGATCTGTGTCCTCGACATCGACATCCAGGGCGTGAAGAACATCAAGAAGACCGAGCTGAACCCCATCTACATCTCGGTGCAGCCGCCGTCCATTGAGATCCTGGTGAGCGCCCGCCTTGCTTTGCCGGTAGCACTTAGAGGTAATCCAACACCTGCAGCCTCGGGGCTCCCCCTCCCTGGCCACATCAGTCTCCCTCAGGGCCCTGCAGCAGCTGGGGAGGACACTCCCAGGCTGTCTCTGCCCGGTCCAGCTCCCCAGCCTCTGGCTCTCAGGGAGAGGTCTTCCTGGGTTTTGTTTTTTCAGTGTTTCCTGGGTGTTTTCCACACCTTGGTTGTGGACTCCACTGCAGCATGGCCGGTCTTTAAATGCATTAATTGTGCTCCATGCTGGGGAGAGAAGGATTTTGTGCTGAGATTTGCCTCCACAGTTAAAATTAAACCCAGGGAGGCTGGTTCTGTGCAGCACCATAAATTCTATGCCCCTCTGGTCTTCCCCTGTGTAAGTGATTGCAGTGGGACTCGTACAGAAGTGGAATCACTGTCATGATTCAGAGAGGGATGAGGACACATGAGGACAACTCCTGACTCTCCCCTCTTGCTCTCAGTACATCAGGCAGTCTCTGTTTCTCGTTGAGTTTGTGGAGGAGGAAGCCAGCAGCTCCAGATGCCAGAGCCCAGCAGAGGGATCCCATTTCCAGCAGTACCTGGGAAAATAAATAAATGAGAGGGAGGTAAAAGAAACCTGGGGCCCTGAACTCTGGGTAGGAGCTCTCAAGCCCAGTTTGGCCACCGGTTCACACTGGGCTGTAAGAACACACTTTGCAGGGTGTTCTCACGTGGTCACAGACAGCACTGGCCTGAGGGTGGGGGTGGTGTCTGCCTGTGGCATTCAGAGCTCTCATTTCTTCCATGTCTTTGTGCTTGGGTTTAGGAGAAAAGGCTACGGGACCGAAAGACTGAGACAGAGGAGAGTTTACAGAAGCGTTTGACTGCAGCCCGTGTGGACCTGGAGCTCAGTGAGTCCTTGGAGTGGTGTGTGCAGGGACAGGGGCTGCCTGGGTGACTGGGGAGCTGGGTTTTGTGGGAACATCTGGTTTGTGCTCTCCAGCAGTGCTGGCAGGGCTTGGCCTGAGCTGAACTGGATCAAAGCATTTCCCACTGCAGTTCCTTGGGGGTGCTTGGCAGAGCAGTTCATGAGCAGCAGCTGAAATAATAATACTGCTAAAAAATAATTCTACAATGGCCCAGGGCTTTGGGCTGTGCCCAAGAGGTGCCACAGGGAAGAAACATTCTCCTCTAACTCTGTCCTCATCTCCTTCCCCAGGTAAAGAGCCCGGGCTGTTCGACCTGGTCATCATTAACGATGATTTAGAAAAAGCCTATTCCGAATTGAAGGAGGTGCTGCTGGAGGTGAGTCCTTGGGGATTTCTTCTGCCTCATTCCTGGGTCAGGCAGGGGAGGGTCTGTTCTGAGGCAGCCACAGAGGTGTCACCTCATCCCACACTTGGTCTGCTTTGAGCTGCTGAGGAGGGACACATTGAGGACAAGTGGTGATGGATCAGTGGCCTAAGAGTGGGAAATGAATCCAACACAATCCTGACTTGGGGCAGAATAGGCACTCACCCCTGGGTAGCAGAGAAGGGGATTCCTGTTCCTGGAGCTTCCAAGTCAAACCTTGCCTTGTCCCTAAAGGTGAACTCAGAACTTGGTCCCTGAGCTGTGGAACCAAGAGTGGTCCCCAAAGAGTGGCAGATCCTCAGTCTCTTTCCTGATCTCCTTGCAGGAAATCAAGAAGACCGAAGAATCCAGGAAGTCCTGAGCTGACCCTGCTCGGGCATTTCAATTTTGCACATCATTCCCGAAGCGTGTTGCACCGTTTATTCCAAGAGACATTCCCTCTAGGCTGCTCCTGCTCCCAACCTACCCCAGGATGTTTGTATTAAAAGGAAAGAAAAGCAAACCTGGCCGTGCTTGTGTTTCTGTTCACTGCTTGCTCAGCACGTGCTGCCCCAGCTTTGCACCTCCAGAGTCTTTGGGAGCTGCCAAAGAGCTTTCTGGAGCTTTCTGAGCCCTTCTGGAAGGTTGTAGAGGAGCTGTTGGCCTGATGTGCTTGAAGGCAGCAATAAATCCCTTTTCCTAGGGATTTCCTAGAGGATATCCACTGCATCCAGTCACTGTCTCTTGTGCAGGTCTCTGTTCTGAGACCTGGAGAACTTGGCACTTCGCTTCCCAAGTTTTCTTCAGCCTTAACATTGATGTTTTCATGAAGCTTCCAAGCCCTTTGGTCCTTCCAGCAGGTCATATCCTGAGGGTCCTTGGGTTGGTTTCTCACACTGTGAGAAGTGGAGACAGGCTGGGAGAGCTGGGAGCAGTCAGGCTGGAGAGGAGAAGGCTCCAGGGAGAGCTCAGAGCCCTTTCCAGGGCCTGAAGGGGCTCCAGGAGAGCTGGAGAGGGACTGGGGACAAGGGATGGAGGGACAGGACACAGGGAATGGCTTCCCACTGCCAGAGGGCAGGGCTGGATGGGATATTGGGAAGGAATTCCTTGCTAGGAGGGTGGGCAGGCTCTGGCACAGGGTGCCCAGAGAAGTTGTGGCTGCCCCTGGATCCCTGGGAGTGTCCAAGGCCAGGCTGGACAGGGCTTGGAGCAGCCTGGGACAGTGGAGGTGTCCCTGCCATGGCAGAGGAGTGGGACTGGATGATCTTTAAGGCCCCTTCCAAGCCAAACCCTTCTGGGACTGCATTCCATGGAATGACCAGTCTGTCAGAGCTCCCATCCAGGTGGTGACTTCCAGCTGTTTTCTCCCCAAACCGAACCCAGACCAAGCTGGCACCACCCAGCCCACGAGCAGCTGGGCCCTGCAGTGCCAGGCTGGGACGTTTTCTCACCCAGTCTTACAGGTTTGTACCTGAACACTCCAGTTTTGGGTTTTGTCCTCTTCCCATCCCATCTCTCCATTTATCCAGCTGCTCTGCAGTACCTCCTGATCTGGGTCATCTCCAAACCTCCACCTTTTGGAGAGAACAAGCAGAACCCCCCTTGGACCACTCTTTTAGTACCTTGCTTTCTCAGCCATGATTTGATGATTATTTTGATCATTTACCTCTCTTGGATTGGTTTGATAAATCTTTCCTAGATTTCCTAGAAAATATCCCTTCCTCTTGTCGTGGGTTTGCCATTGCTTGGCTCTGGAATTGACTAAACAAGCAGGAAAATCCTCTGTGGATCTGAACCACCCTGTCCAGGCTCTTCCTGCTCCATCAAGGGGTAGACTCCGATTATTTTTCCTTCTAAACCGTGCGGTTTTGCTACACTTCGCGGCACACGCGGGCAGTGGGAAAAGCTCCCCTCTAGATGGCAGGAGCGGCAACGGGAGCGCGGCGGAGCAGGAGGCGCAGGACCCGGCGCCCGCCTCACTCCGGGGCTCTGCGGCCACCGCGTGGCACCTGCGGGGCTGTCCCCAGATGGGAGCGCCCCGCTGCTCCCTGGCAGCGCCCCCGGCCCGGCCCCGGCGCATCCCTGCGGCACAGGTGAGGGCCCCGGCGGCGGCAGCGCTCGGGAACGGGGAAAGCAAATCGCCTGGGGCCGTTGTGTCCCCCTTCCCTGGTGAGGGAGAGGGAAGTCTGAGAGATCCCACCCTGGTGGGTGCCCTGCTTTAGGTGCTGCGTGTGACGGAGCAGGCGGAGAACGCCTGGAATGCCGGCGCTAACGCGAGGTGACAGGGTGGGGATGGGGAGTGGAGGCAGTGGGAGTGGGTGGTGGAGCCAGGCTGGTCCCCAGGAGGGGGTGGCACAGCCGAGGAGCATCTCCAGGGAGTCATTTTGGGTGCTGTCAGCAGTGCCCCTGTCCAGGTTTGGTGTTTTGGAGGGGCTGTGCCGTACATCAAATCCCAGAGCTGGGTGGGTGAAGGTACTTGTTGAAGTGAGTTTAATTCCTGCACCCTCAAAAACGGGGTGTCAGCTTTGTTAATTGCATTTGCAGCCACAAATACCTTTCTGGATCCGTGGGTTTGGTGGTGGCTCTTTGTGGTATTCCATTCCCACCCCCTGGGGCAGGCAAGGACCACACTGGGCATCACAGGTGGCAAATGCTGGGTTCTCCACTCCTGCAAACATCTGCTGCCAGTGCCCAGTGTGGGGCTGGGACCAAGGGGTCAGACTGGCAGAGTGAGGGTACAGGAGCCTTTTGGCCCAAGGAGTGTCTGTCTTTAAAGATGCTCCTCCTGGAGGAACCTTTTTCCCACCTAGGAGATCTTCCAGGCAGGAAGGTGCTGTTCCCATCCTGGGGTACCCTGAGTGGAGGAACAGGCCTGCTCCTGGGTTGCTTCCAGAAATGTCAGCAATAGGGGGTTTATATAACTGTATATTCACTGTTCCATCAGACCGAGATAAATTCGGACAGTTTCAGCTTTTTTCGGCTGAGATGCTTTGGGAAATGTGGCAGCACCTATAACCTATATCCTCGCAGGAGGAGGATGCTGGGGGAGAAAGAGGAGTGCAGGGGATGGTAAAAGCTGGGATAAAACCTGCCCTGGGAGCTCTCCTGTCTGAGGCAGAGGATATTTTGGAGCTGATGCCAAAAAAAATCAACCCCCTGTAGCATTTTTGCTTCAAAGCTGTTGCTCTGCAGTCATCGCATTGTCTTTTGCTGAATCCAGGCTGACACGCTGCTTTTGGGGCAGGAGCTGATTACTTCCCCCTCATTTTTCATTTTTCCTGCCTCTCCAAGCTCCTTGGCAATAGAAATCCCCCTTCCAGGAGTGACCGTGGGGTTTGGACACAGAGGTCACCTCTGCTCTGATGAACAGCACAGAGACCCTGCCTGGGAAGGACGTTGTGGAGGGATGCAGGAGGGCAGGCACTCCCCAAAGCCCAAATCACCCAAGGAAAGCTGGAGCCACTCTCCAGGATAACTTGAAGCAGCCAAAATTAGCCCAAAGCCCATTTGCCCCCGTCCTGATGAGCCCACGGTCCAGAGACTTGTCCTTGCCGTGGTTTTCCTTGGCATCTCAGCGCCGTTGGAGGCAGCTCTGATTTTCAGGCTTCCTTCCATGCCACTGCAGAAAGGCACCGCGGGGCAGAGCCAGCCTGGGAAATAATTGGGCAGCCGGCGTAGGAAATGAGCAGCGAGGGGAAGGAGGAGCAGGAATAACCCCGATTTTCCCGCTTGTCCCTCAGCGTCCGGCTCGCTCCGCGCGCGCTTCCCGCGGCAGCGCTGGGACTGAGCAGCCCAGGTATGGCAGTGTGATGGGTGTGCTTGTGCTGGGGCACGGGGAGGGTGGGACAGGGCTGGTCCTGAGTGCTGCCAGAAGTTATCCTGGCAGGAAAAGCTCCTGGGATCTTCTGGAGAGGGTGGTCAGCTCTCAGTGGGGGAGGCCGCTGATTCCCACCCTTTTTGGCAAAGACAGATTTTTCCTGCTCTGTCCAATATGATGGAAACGTCTGCTAGGAAATCCTCCAGCAGCCTGCATGGCCTCAAACAGGAGTTGAGGGCAGGGAATTGGGGGTCTCATCCTCACCCCTCCACAGGTGCCACATGCCCACGTTCCCCAATCCACCTGTGGCAGCTCCCATCTGCTCCGAAGAGGATAAAGAGCACTGGAACCTGTGGGAGCAGAGGGAGGTGGGCTTGGGATGAAGTTCCCCAGCCATGTGGATCCTGGGCTTTTTTCCAGGGGGTTGCAGCTGGGCTGGGTGATGTGCTCCGTGCCCCAGGGTATCCTGATGTCCCTTGTGCTCTCCCACAGGACAGGGAGGAGACCACCAGCTCCAGCTGCTGCCACCTCACGCTGAGGCTCCGACCAGCACCGCACACACCGACCACAGGTAGGTCCCATTATCCCACACCAGCCAACAACCCCCCCTGGGATAACTGATCCAGGTGGGACTCAGATGGATCTGTGCCAGCATCCCTTGGCCAAAGCTTTGCTCTTCCAGGGCTTTTCTCTGACTGTGCTGGGCTGGGAAGGAAGTTCTGTGGGAGGACGGAATTTTCTGCCGAGCATCCCGTGGCTCCGGATGCTCCAGGGCGCTCGCAGGAGTTCTGCCATCCCCATCAGCTCCACGAGGCTGAGAGTGGCCCTGGCAGGCAGCTCAGGGGCTGGGCTGTGCCTGCCTTTGCTGGGTGCTGTATTTGGGTCAGCCACATCGACTGGGTGTGCAACTGTGTCATCCCTGGAGAGCGCGGGATCCATAAACGCGGCCGGCTCGGGCCGGGGCGGCACGCACAGCCCGGCACCCACACCCTGCTCAGCCAGCCCAGCCCAGCTCCCAGCCTCCAAACCTCGGGAATCCAGTTCAGGCTCGGCTTTTCCCAGCAGCAGCAGCAGCTGTGAGTCTGCTTGTCCCGAACGTGACTCCAGCCCTGTAAATAACCAAAAGCCATCTGCACTTCCCATTGTGCCGTGGCAACTGGTACAGCCCCCGGAACAACCAGATGCTTGTGGAATCAGGGATGCACCCCCCTCCTGACGCCTGATTCCTCTCTGCCCGGCCTCAAAAAGAAGGGAAAACAGGATGTTTTCCCGGATTTTACTTTCCCCATCTCTGGAGATGCAAGGAGGGGATGAAAGGAAGGGAGGCAGAAAAGGCAAAATTCCAGTATCCCGGTGGAGCTGGGCAACTACAGATTCCTCAGTTTCCACATAGAGGGGATTATTTTATTGAAGCCATGTGGGAATAAGATCCCTGGGAGCTGGGTCCAATGGGCACAGGGAAGGACAGGGCAGCTGTGCCCCCTCAGTGCCCAAGTCATCAGATAATTTGCAGATATTCCCTGAAGGATCAGGGGTCGCTGCTCCTGTTTGTATCAAGTTTTGATGGAAAGCAAAGTGCCTGTGTGGTGGGCATTGAACTTTAGGGATGGCCTGGCTCCCTAATGTGAAGTCAGCACAGAGGTGATGGAAAAAAAACACCTCAAAAAACCGAAAGCAATGCTCCAGTCACCACCAATGTGCTGACCTGAACATACCAGGTATAGGATGAGAAAATAGAGGAGCTTTATGATTTCTCCTAGCTGGAAATGCAGGATATGTGAGCTGCATCCCTTGCTTTGAGCGTGGCTGAAATCCTGTGATGCCTCCTGGGCACAGGGTGTGGACTGGAGGGAGAAAAGAGCCCCCCGGTTTGGGTGGAGAGGGGGAAGTGGTGCCACAGTGCAGAGCAGAGGGTCATGTCCCTCCCTGATGAGTGTGCAGGGGGTGGGTGCCTGTCAGGCTGTCCCCCTGGGCGGGAGGATGATCTCACATGTTCCATCGATCTGCGCTCCGATGGCTCGATCCTGACCCAGCGAGCACAACACCCACAGTCACCCGGCCTCAGACCTGGCAACATCCCTCTGCTCCCTCCTCCAAGTGCTGCCTGCCCTCCCTGCCCCTGCCAGCATCCCCAGGAGCAGCCTGGCTCCATCACAGCAGCATCTCCACCTTGAATCTGCCTTTTTTATATTTATATTTGTAATACACCATGTTTTGTTCACCCCATCTGCCTTCCCAGGCACAGATGCTGCTGCTCCTTGGGGTCAGCCCCCTGAGGCTTCACCCCTCAGCTTTGCTGTGGTGGCATCTCTGGGCACTTTACTGATTTTATTGCTGAAATCCAACCTGATTCCCCTTGTCCTATAGGGAAGACATTTCAGTGGTCTCCTTGCAGACAGGCAGGATCTTCCCTTGTGCATTCCCACCACTGTGGCTGCCACAGATGTGCTGCCTCTCTGGTCCCTGGGTGCCTCTGAGAATACTTTGGCTCTGTTTTCTCACTGCTTTCCCTTTTAAGAGTTGTATTTATCAATGAAGTCTCCCTGCTGAGCCTGCCCCTGTGCACCCCATCCTCCAGCCCTGACCATGCTCCCTCCATTGCCTGGAGCAGCTGTGGCTGCCCCTGGATCCCTGGAAGTGTCCCAGGCCAGGCTGGACAGGGCTTGGAGCACCCTGGGATAGTGGGAGGGGTCCCTGCCCCTGGCATGGGGTGGGACTGGATGGGCCTTAAGGTCCTTCCCAAGCCAAACCCTTCTGGGATTCAAAGATTTCTCCAGCTCCTCAGTGTGCTCTTCCCCTGGAAGCAGCATCCAGATGCAAAGGATCCCAACAAAATCCCCCTGGGAACATCCCTCTGTTTTATCAGTGAGCTGTGAACTCCTGTTCTCAACCCACTCCTCCCCTCCCCTTTGTGGGGTACAAAGGGGGTCATTTATTTCACCCCAAATCTTCTCCTGGAGGAACCTCACCCCAGTGCTGCTGGCCAAGGCAAAACTGGGGCCCAAAACAGAGCCTCCTGCTCCTCCCCAGTGGTGGAAGGAAACCTTTGAGGAGCTCTCTGAGGAGCAGAAGCTTCTCCCTTGTGCCACCACCCGCAGGGGGGGGACAATGGTGCCATTGAGGGGACACTGACACGCTGCCGTATTGTGCCTGGCAGAGAGATGCCCGGGAATAATCACCCTCCTCCTTGGCTTTGTTGCAGGGCTCTGCTGCTGCTGCTGCTGCTGCTGCTGCTGCTGCTGCTGCTGCTGCTGCTGCTGCTGCTGCTGCAGGGCTTCTCCCCACCCAGGGCTCCGGGTATGTGGTGAAGAGCTGCAGCTCCACGGGCACCGTTTTTTTCCTGGCTGGGAAAGGTACGGCTCAGTCCTCGCCTCCTGAGCAGGATGGGGCTCTGGGGGTGGTGGGATGGGCACTGGTGGGGAGGGATTGTGGATTTGGGAGCAGAAAGGTGTTCCTCACCCCAGGAAGCCATGCCTTTGTTTCATTGATCATTGTAATATATTGTGTGTTTATTATAGTTTATATATAACATGGTTTTTGTAGATCACCTATATAAAGGCAGCATTGAGAGCTGTGAAAATGATAATTTCTTTCTAATTCTGCAGAGTGTTTTGTATTAAATATGTTCTTAAGCCACAGAAATCCAGCTCTGCTGGGGGTCTGGACAATCCCTTAAAATTTGGATCCAGGACTTTGCTGGGAACTCTTTTAAACAAGGCTGAAGGAGAGTTTGCTCCGAGTCCGGTACAGAGCAGGGCTGAGATTATTTAGGAGCATATTTAAGGTCCTTTTCAAGCTGTGTGCTTACAAAAAGAATTTCCCCACACAATTTCTGGTGAGGCTCTTTTCCTTGCCCAAAATCTCCTTGAAATCCTTGGATTTGGGCTGGACTTGGGGCTTGTGACCGTGTCAAGGGCAGCAGCAGCTGCAGGAGCTGTGGCAGTGCCTCTCCTCTCCCTCCTCCTCCTCCATCCCTGGAGCACCCTAGGAGCTGATTTCCTCTGGGAAACTCCTTCTGGGAGCACAAACCCCCTGCATGGTCAGCCAGGCTGTTCCCAGCCTGTTCCTTCCCCCAGAGCAGCTGCTGGAGAGCACAAACCCACTTGGAAAAACAAAACAAAACAAATTTATTTAATGGAGAGATTAAATAAGAGGATGAAAACTTGGCTGCCCCATCCCAGCTGTTCTGAGGAACAAGGGCATCTCTCAAAATTTCCTTCAAACCAGGAAAAACAAGTTGTTCTGAGGAGTTTCACATGGTGGGAGCAGCTTAAGAAATGCTGGGGGTCATGTATGTTTAAGAGATGAGGAGCCATCAGATTTTAAAGGTTTAAGGACCTTCTTCATGCCAAATCTATTCTGTTTTGGGGTTTTCTTTAATTGCAGTGAGTAAAACCTCGCTGATTTGGCTCCTGGAAGCCAAATCCGTCCTCACAACACGGGGCCTTTAAGGAAAACATCAATTTTTGTGAGGTCAGCCATAAAATCATGCGAGTTGGCAATGGGAAGGAACAGATGACGACGTGCCAGAGGTTGTGGCCTCTGGATGGGGCAATTATTTAATCCCTGCTTGTGGGTTTGAGTCAGGGGCAACATCCCAGGGGCAACAGCCAGAGATGTGCAGGGGGGGAAAATCCCTCTGGCAGGGAGCAGGAGGGGCTGGGGGAGGAGGAAAACGTCCCCTCTGTCCCCTCCCAGCTGTTTTCTCTTCCAGCTGTTCTCCCCAGAGCAGGGAGATGCTTCCAGCTGTTCTCCCTGCCCTGAAAAACGGGGTTGGGAAGGGAGAACAGGGATGAAGAGGGGCTGGGATAGGAGCCTCTGGTCAACATAAAACACTAAAAATACAGAATTTCAGCAACAGGCTCTGCTTCAGACCTAAAAATTGGGGGGCAATGAAGTTTTTTGGTGGTGCTGCAGTGTTTGATCATAGCTGGAAGGACAGGGAGAGTTTGTAGCAAACTTTCCACCAGGCTGGGAGCAGAAAGGAAAAGAAATCCCAAACAAGAGGGAAGCATTTCTTATCCTGCTGCAGCACCTCCGCTTCCTGCCTCCCTCTCCTGCTCCAAGGAGCTCTTTTTGCTATTTTTAGCCCTAAACCCTTCGACTATTCCAGTGATTTGATTTTTTTTTTTCCCCCCCATAAGCACCGCTCTTGGCTCTGGAGTTTTTCACCACGCTCTCTTTTTTTACGGCATTTTTTTTTTTTTAACGTGTGCTGAGAAGGAAAGCATCCCGAAGCTGAAGGGGAAGCAGAGGACTCCTCGGTGTCCCGGGGAACGCTGGGTCTGCGGTGTCAGGTTCGGAGGAGCTTTCCCGACTCCACGTCAGAGCCCGGCTGGGGAGGGAGGGAGGGAGCGGCGCTGGGAGCGGCCGCACCGGGATCCAGGGATCCAGGGATCCACGGCCGGCCAGGATGGGACGAGTTTGGGAAGGACCGAGCCCAGCGCTTCTCTGTACGTTACTTTTGGGTTCCTTTCGTTTTGTTCTCCCTGCTCCTCGCGTTGATGTTTTTGCCGGTGGTTTTTTTTTAGCTTGGCTGGTTCCCAGCACTTCGCAGATCCCCTCCCTGTGCTGCAACCCCCGCTCTGCTCCCACCCTGCTCTTCGTTTTCCTGCCCTTTCCCGATTATTTGGGTGGGAAATGCGTTTGCTGAGACTGAATGTTCATGTGCTGCCTTTCCTGCCGGGGTGAGAGGCTCAACGTCCCTATTTGGGCTCAGTTTGTGCACACTTTGCTGACATGAATCATCCCCCGGCACGCAGGGCAGTGCAAATCCATCTCCGGGGAGTTCGGGATTAAACCAGCGCTGGTTTAGCGTTTTCTCATGGAAAAAGGAGGGAATCCTTCCCTGTGAAGGTGGGGAGGGCCTGGCACAGGGTGCCCAGAGCAGCTGTGGCTGCCCCTGGATCCCTGGCAGTGTCCAAGGTCAGGCTGGACAGGGCTTGGAGCCACCTGGGACAGCGGGAGGTGACCCTGCCATGGAATGAGCTGATCCTTAAGGTCTCTTCCCACCCAATCCATTCTGGAATTCTGTAAAACCCCTCTGTGCTCTGGGAGCTCCTGGCCCAGTCCCTCTCCCAAACCTCCCCTCAGACCACCAGAGCTGAGGGGAGGAAAACCAAGCTCTGCTTTTCCTGCTTGATCCTGAGTTACCTTCCCGAGGCTTCTGCAAATTTGGGGATCTGCATCCTCCTGTTTTTGGGATCATCACCTTGGATCCCCACTCTCCTGTGTCCTGAGCTGGCCTTGGAGGGAGGAGGAGCAGCCCCACAGGGGCTCATCCCAGCAGAAGCTGTGGGTTTGCAGCTGGTGTCTCTAATCCATGACTGTAAGGTGCTTTTGGCTTGTTTGTACAATAAGCCTGGCAGCACACTTTTCATCTTCAAACCAAAACACCTTGCAAAGGCTGTGCTCCCTCCTGTGCAGCTGGGGAAACTGAGGCACGGGGAGCCTGTGGCTTGGCAGCGTCACCACCAGTGGGAGCTGAGCCTGCTCCTGGGTGGCCTCATCTTCGTGGCCAGCCTCCCTTGAGAGAAAGCTCTGGCTACCCAACAGCCAGGATGCTCCTCTGGGGTGGGATCTCCAGCCTGGATCACCCCAAGGTCCTGGGATGAATCTCACGTGGAGATGCTGCTGCATTTCCACAGCTTTTAATTGTCCCACCCTTTTACATCCTTAAGATCCTCCCCGTGGCTGATGGATCACCCTGAGCTATGTCCCTTCTACCTCCAAACCTCTGCAGGTTTAGGTGCAACCAACAGATTTAGTTGCAACAAAAACCAAGTGTTTGTCCAACGGATTTCCTGGAGAGAGGAGCTGGAAGAAGCTCCTGAGCCCTCCCTGGTCATGAGGTGGCCTGGGAAGGCATTCCTGTCTCCATCTCCTCCATCCCAAAATACCCTTCCCATCTCTCCCAAGCACAGGAGTTTGGCTTAATGGATTTATTTCAGCTCTCCCTGGTGGCAGAGAGCTGGGTCCTCTCCTGGGGGGAGGTGAGCAAACATTCCCATGCCTCCAAAGGCAAAGAGTCCCTGGAGGCCTAGGAGGCCACAGGCACCTTCTCCTTTCACCCAAATTGCCTTGGAATGCCACAGGAGGGCAACCTGTGTGCAGAGCTTCCTTAGAAATCAGGGGGAGGAAATCCCAACACAACCCAGCTCCAGAGGGCTGGGAATGGAACCAGGGCCATGAGGAGATGGGGAAAATCTGCACCTCGTGCTCCTCCTGCAACCTGGGAGAGCCATTTCCCAGACACTCCCTGGGGCTCGCCCAAGACCAAAATTCCAGAATTCCAGGAGGGTTTGTTGGGTTTTTTTGGTGTGTGTCATAAGGAAACCCCTCCTTCCCCAGCACCATATTCCTGAAGGATCCCAGCACTGGGGAGGACTCTCTTCTCCTGTACTTTATGGCCTGTTTGGAGTTCTTCCACCCAGTGTTCATCCCAAGGGCCAGTCTGAAGGTTGCACAGCTGCCTTTGACCCAGTCTGTCCCTTGGGATCGTGGTGAACAGCCATGAAAATCCACGTGGTTTCTGCTCCTCGCTGCCAGAAGGGAAATAAAGGAGTTTTTGTGGGGTTTCTGCACGTCACTGTTGCAACCTGGGGCTGCAGCAGTAGAAGGTTGGGGAAATGGGGAGAAAAGGAGGAGCCCCATCCTATAAATTAATGAAAATGATTAAAATGAGGATAAAGTTTGCTGGAGCAGTTTGTTTATCTCCTTGCCTCTCACCATTTTTTGGTGCTGTGGGTTGTCCCACTGTTTCTCTGGCTGCATCCCATGTCCCACCTCAGCTGTCCTGAGCTGTCCCCAAGGAATGAGGTGACTTTATAAGGACCAGCCAAGCCCTCAGGCAGATCAGAATTGCTCCTGTAAGAGCTGCAGTTTGACTTTTTGCTCCTTTTCCATCCTCCTGGGGAGGATGCCAACTTTTCCTGGCCACCAGTGGGTGTGGAGGTGTGGGAAATGCTGAGCAAGGTGGGGATCTGAGGGTGACTTGTGCAATCACAGCACAGCAGAGGCTGAGGGTCCCTCAGGAGGTGCAGATCCCACCAGCTCCCTCTGTTTGTCAGGGAGACTTTTAATTTCCTATCCAGCTGCAATTCTTCTGCCTGCACGTTTGTCCTTTCATGGTGTATTTTTGGGATGTCTGGGAGGGCTGAGCAGCACTGGGCCTGGCCCCAAACTCGCTCCCATCACCCTGATCATTAATGACACCCCACAGCCTCATCCCCACTCGCTGTCTCTGGGAGGTGCCAGCACCAGCTGGGACCTGGCAGCACCAGGGGGTGACAGGGGGGTGTCAGGGTGGCACCAGGGGGGTGACAGGGTGGCACCACCGGTGCTGAGGTCACAAAATCCTGTTTTCTGAGGGATTTACACACAGCGTCCCCATTTCGGCAGAGCCAGGACTGAGGCAGCTCGGCGCCCC
The DNA here is from genome assembly GCA_013398075.1 of Notiomystis cincta. Lineage (NCBI taxonomy): Eukaryota > Metazoa > Chordata > Aves > Passeriformes > Notiomystidae > Notiomystis > Notiomystis cincta. Next base: position 21,952 of record VZRX01011866.1, read on the forward strand.
CCGAGGCTGCGTTTCTGCTTTGTTTTGTTATTTCTGACCCTTTTTAGCACCCTCTTAAAGTGGCGTGGCCAGAAGCTCCGCAGCTCCGGGCTTGGTGTGAGGGTCTTTCAGCCACAGGGCGGGGGGCAGCGAGGCACCACCAGTGGGGTGATGGAAAGGGGCAAAATCACGGGAAAACCGCCCAGAATGGCGAGGCGTCGCTTCCAGGTCCGTCTTTGGGTGCTTCCATCCCTTCTCGGTGTAACCCCCTGGATCGAGGCAGAGTTAACCCAACCCCCGACCCCAAATACTGTTCCCCACCGCTTCCAGCCCTCGAGAACACCCGCGGCGCATCCGGAAGAACCTGAGTTCGCGAACCCGAGCCAGGTTCCTCCAGGCACGTTTTTATCATCCTTTTTTTTTTT
>VZRX01011878.1:0-13975 GCA_013398075.1 Notiomystis cincta
TCAGTGGGATTTTTGGGAATATTCACAGGGAAATATCTCCAATAACACCCTGAACATCCTCGAAAAGCAATGGGATTTTAGGGAATATCCCCCAAAGATTATTGCAGTTATTCCCTGAAAAAAAAAAAAAAACAGGAATTTAGGGAGTGTTTTGGAAAATCTGGGATTTAGGGAATGCCTTGAATGGTTCCACAAGAAATCCGGATTTTAGGGAATGCCTGGAAGCTTTTCCGAAGCACGGCCCTGAGAGAGGCGGGAATTTCGGGAATGCTCAGGGAATTCTCGCTGCACAGCAAAGCCAGAGCCGCCAAATCCGTGATCCATACGTGGGGATGAATCCTCTCCGATTTTCCGGGATGAAAGGAAAGGAATTTCCTTCCTCATCCCCATTTTTTTCCCTCTAGGAAAAACTGAGGAGTTTTCTATGGGAAAAAAAAAAAGACCCTAAATTGTGATTATTGCAGGGAAAAGCAGCACAAGGACTGAGGTTATCCCGGTTTTTTTCCCCTCTGGAATGGGAATTCCGTATCAAGGTCTGAGCCAGCTCCGGGAGGAAAATTGGGATCCACCTAAAAAGGCATCCACGTTTATCCCTAAATTCCTCCTATTCCCGCTCTGCTCCCGAGCTCCTCCGTGGATTTCAGGGAAATCCCACAGGAAAACAGTTTGGAATCGGAGCTAAAAAAGCAATTCCCGATTTTTCATTATCAACAATACAACAAAACCCCTAAAATTTTTATTAATGATGAGATTTGGGCTGGTTTTTTTTTTTTTTTGGTGAATTCCCACATCCTCCCGTCTCCGACTCGGGAATAACGAGACAAAGAATTAAAGCTGGAGAAGGGCGAGGATCCACAAAATCCATCCAGATGGAAAGGAAATTATCCCTCCTGGAAAAACCCAACTGTTGTTTCTGTCGGGTGTTTCGCTTTTTAGAGGAAAATTATGTGGGATTTCACTTCCGTAACGTCTGGGATTTAAGAGGTTGGAAAGGATTCCCTATAAAAAAAAAAAAAAAAAATCGGGATATTTTTCCTTTGTGGAAAAACGGGTGGGAGGAAAAGGTTGAATTTTTCGGCTTAAAGGGAGCTGGGAAAGGACGGAGCTGCTTTCCCGAGGCTCTCCCAGCTGGACACACCTTTGGATTCCTTAGGGAATAAACCCTTTGGAATGTGGCACATCCCCTGCTCTTTCCCAATTAAAATTCCTGACATTCTCCGGGATCAAAGCTCCTTATTCCCGGCTTTTGTTTCCCGGGTGGGATCCGGGTCCCGCCAGTCGCTAATTAGGGCTTTTCCCAGGAAAAACGGGATGAGATCCCGCAGGTGCCCACCTGAATTCCGGCAGCAGCTCCGTTTTCCTGCCAAATTCCCGCTCCCCTCTCCCAACCCGTTTGATTTTCCCGCTTTTCCCGAATTAATTCCCGCATAAACAACGGGAATCGCAGCTAAAAAAAAAAAAACCTAAATTCGATAATGATTTTTCTAATTAATGTTTTAAGGGAGGAGAGGGAATTTTAATTCCCGGGTTTTTTTTTTCCTTTCCCGGTTTCGGGATCCGGGATTTTCCCTCCTCATCTCGGTTTCACCTCAAATCCCGAATTTTCCATGGCAAATCCAGGGCTGAATCATTCCTCGGATATTTCCAATCCTCTGCTTTTCCAGCTCTTCCAGACGACGTGAATTCCTAAAAAATCCTTTGGATTTTTGGGAATTTCGCAGCCTTCTCTCAACATCTCCCAGAGTTTATCCCTAATCCCAGGTGGGAATTCCAGCCTGAAAACTCCTTTCCTGTTTTCCACGCGATTTTCCTTCTACAAACAGCCCGAATTCTTCAAATCCTTGTGGAAAAAATGGGAGCTTTTGAGGGAAAATGGAATTTTCTCCCCGAGATTTAATTTTCCACCGAAATCCGGGTTTTTTTGGGAACTATTCCAGGTAGGAAAAGGGACAAATTCGACTCCTTTTGTTTTATTTCCTCCGTTTCAGCACAAATAATTTGGGGATTTATTCCCTGCCTTTCCTGCTCAGCTTTTTCCCGTTAATTCCCAACTTTTCCATTTAAAACCCTGGGAATTTCCCATCATTTTTCACCTTCGAGCACCTCCTGCATTAATGCACCCCCAGATCCCAGAGAATACATGGAATGAGCTGGGAAAAGTCGGGATATGAAGGGATGGAGAGAACAGCTCATCCCAGGTTTTTTTCGGGATGCATCCGTGGATCAGAAATTATGGGATATCCTGGTATCCCACAGAACCCTCCCAGAGTATTCCCACACTGGGCTGGAGCTCTGAACATCTGGAATTGTCCAGAATTCCCATTTTTTCCAACCTTCTCCAAGGCTGAACCCCCTGGTCGGGATGGGACAGGATTAAGGAAGGGCAGAAAAGGATATTTTGGGAATGTTTTTGCCTGGAAAAATCCACTCAAACCTGGCTGGACGTGGCTTTGCCTCCCTTCAGCTCCATCCTAAAAAAAAAAAGGGGGTTCCTGGCCCAATTCCCAAATTTAAGGATGGAAAAACACGGGCAAGGAGGAGAGGAGGTCAGATATTCCTGAAATTCCCCAAATTGCTGGAAAATGCAGGAGAGAGGGAAAAAACTTCCGGGTCAAAACGCTCCGAGGATGGATTTTCTCCTTTTCCCATTCCCGGGAAAGACAAAGCCTTTCCCTGATTTTTTCTGGGAGAGTTTTTAAGGATAAACATCCCTGAAATCCTTCCAGCCCTGGATCCTCTCTGGGAATGCCACAATCCCGGCACAGCCACCGAGGTTTTCCTGGGAAAAAGCCTCGGAGGAATTCCAGCAGCTGGAAGATCAGAGCTGAGGCTCCAGGTTTCCAAAGGCCGTTTCGTTTTTCGGGAATGTGCCTAAATCCCAACTAAGGGCGCTCGTGGTGTTCCCAGCGGGGAATTCCCGAGCTCTTCCCGCTCGGCTCCACGTCCCAAGGCAGCTTTTTCTAGGATAAAGCTGGATTTGTTCCAGGGAAAACTGTAAAGTTGGGATCACCTCGGATCACAAGAGTCCAGATCCAGGGTATCCAGGACAAGCAGCTCCGCTGCTCTGGAAAACGGGAGAGGGAGGAACGAGCCTTTCCAGCTCCAGGGAAAACCTGGGATGAACCTGGGGTATTCCAGGGATAAACCTGGGATATTCCAGAGATGAACCTGGGGTGATGAACCTGGGATAAACCTGGAATCTTCCTGGGATGAACCTGGGATGTTCCAGGGATAAACTTGGGATGAACCTGGGATGAACCTGGGATGAACCTGGGATGAACCTGGGATGAACCTGGGATGAACCTGGGATGAACCTGGGATGAACCTGGGATGTTCCAGGGATAAACCTGGGATGAACCTGGGATATTCCAGGGATAAACCTGGGATATTCCAGAGATGAACCTGGGGTGATGAACCTGGGATAAACCTGGAATCTTCCTGGGATGAACCTGGGATGTTCCAGGGATAAACCTGGGATGAACCTGGGATGAACCTGGGGTGTTCCAGGGATAAACCTGGGATGAACCTGGGATGAACCTGGGGTGTTCCAGGGATAAACCTGGGATGAACCTGGGATGAACCTGGGGTGTTCCAGGGATAAACCTGGGATGAACCTGGGATATTCCTGGGATGAACCTGGGATGTTCCAGGGATAAACCTGGGATGAACCTGGGATGCTCCAGGGATGAACCTGGGATGTTCCAGGGATAAACCTGGGATGAACCTGGGATATTCCAGGGATAAACCTGGGATATTCCAGAGATGAACCTGGGGTGATGAACCTGGGATAAACCTGGAATCTTCCTGGGATGAACCTGGGATGTTCCAGGGATAAACCTGGGATGAACCTGGGATGAACCTGGGGTGTTCCAGGGATAAACCTGGGATGAACCTGGGATATTCCAGGGATGAACCTGGGATGTTCCAGGGATAAACCTGGGATGAACCTGGGATGCTCCAGGGATGAACCTGGGATGTTCCAGGGATAAACCTGGGATAAACCTGGGATGCTCCAGGGATGAACCTGGGATGTTCCAGGGATAAACCTGGGATGAACCTGGGATGCTCCAGGGATAAACCTGGGGTGTTCCTGGCAGGAGCAGAGCGTGAGACCCCAGATCTGGAAATCAGGGAATCACGGAATGCTGGAGAGGACCTTACGGATCATTCCCTGCCGCGGACAAAGACTCCTTCCCCTCCCCTGGATTATCCCAGCCTGGCCCTGGCTCCTGCAGGGATCCAGAGGCCTCTCTGGATCTCAGAGGCGGGAATTGTGGAGCTGTTTGTCATTCCCGAGCCGTCCGCGCCGCTTCCCGCGTGTTCCATCCCGTCAAACCCCCGGGATATCGGGAGCCACCACATGCCCATAAAACATGACAGGGAGGAGAAGGTTCCATATGTGCTCCGGGATCTGGTGCCTGGGATGCGGGGAAGAGGCGCTCCAGGAGTCCCGGAGCTGCCAGGAGAGCGGAGCGGGCGCTCGCTCCGGCTCCACATGGAATTTCTCACAAGTTTTCCAAAGCTGGGCTGGGAATCAATCATTTCTCGAAGCCTGTCCAAGACTGGTCAGCTCGGAATCAACTCCCACGAGTGATTGATTTCAACTGGACGCGGGCGTTAGAAAGGGAGTGAGGAGCAGGCAAGGAAAATCAGCGCTTTCCAAACTTCTCGGGATGTGACTGCTGAGGGCAGGGACAGCTCCCACCATCCCAGGTTATTCCAACCTGAAATGTTCCCAGGGATCCCTGGGCCACCCTCCCGGCCAGGAATTCCTGCCTGACAGCAGGAACGGATAAAGGAGAAATTATCCGAGGGAAAGGGAGGGATCCAGGGAGAGCCCAGAGCGCCTGGCAGGGCCTGAAGGGGCTCCAGGAGAGCTGCAGAGGGACTGGGAAAAGGAATGGATGGACAGGGAATGGCTTCCCAGTGCCAGATGGGATATTGGGAAGGAGAATGGACAGGCCCTGGCACAGCTGTGGCTGCCCCTGGATCCCTGGAATATCCCGGGATAGGGAAAGGTGTCCCTGCCCATGGATGGGGTGGGAGTGGGTGACCCTTAACCCCCTCCCAGGGCGAACCCCTGGGCCTCGGGAATGCCACGGATGCTCCCGGCCACCCCTCCATCCCTGCCCATCACTGGCTCAGCACTGAACTCAGCCACGGATTTGATTATTCCCGACAGGAATAGCCAGGGGATTCAGCCCCTCATCCATTCCCTGAAATCCCTCCTCGTCAAAAGGAAACGCTCCTTTGTTTCGGGAATGAACCACGCAGCCATCGGAGCTCCGGGAGGGGCTGGGGACAGGGAACGGCTCCCCACGGACACCGGGAACGCCGGGGAGGAGCTCCCGCCCTCCACAGGCGTCCAGGGAAGCTGTGCCTGCCCCATCCCGATTCAAGGAGCGCCCAAAATCCTGATAATCCATCACACAATTCCCGTGGGGACAAACTCGCCGTGGAACGGGCTGGGTGGGAAAGGATTTCCATGGGCATGGAAACCTTCCCTGCTTTGAGGGCGCCTAAATCCCATCATTTTATCCCTTTAGCGCCGTTTTTCTACGGGAAGACCAACAAAAGAGGAGGGGACCGAGGTATTTGACGAAGCAAAAGCTCCCGGCCCAGGAGTGGAATGATCCCGGGCAAAGGAGGGAGGAGCCACTGGAATTCTCCCGGCCAGGTAGAATTCCAATAAAGCCCCGTTTTCCTGCAGCGCCGCCACGGCAGATGTGGCTCGATTATTAGCGGGAGACTCCCGGGAATTGCTGCCTGGATCTCGCCATCCATCAGCAGCTGCTGGGAGGGAAGGGAAGGGAAGGGAAGGAAGGGATGGAATTGCCCAGTGCGGGAAGGGTTTGCGGGATTACAGACAGGGAATGGGGTCACTCACTCCAGCTGATCCCAAGGAAATGGATTCCCTGTGCTGGAGCCATTGCCAGCATTGTCTCCATCCCAGGCCAGGCTGGACCGGGCTTGGAGCACCTTGGGATAGTGGGATCCTTCCCGAGTGATTCCAGGATTCTTTGGGCATTCCAAAGATGACCCAGAAATGGCTTCTTCCCCTTCCCGTGCTCCCAACTTTTCCCACAGGGAATTGTGGGTGTGAAATCACACCTGAGGATCCAGCACCACCGGAATCACGGTTCCGCTTGGAGAAGCCCCCAAATCCCCACGTTTTGGGAACAATTCCAGGGATTCCGACTCCAGCCCGGTCTGGGGAAGGGTCACACTGCCCATTCCCACCTGGAATTCCCAACAGATTGCTCCGACTGCCCCCTCGTTCTCCTCCCCTCAGGGATGGGCTCCATCCCCACATTCCCAAAGAACACGGATGGAGTCTTTCCCTTTCCTAGGGGGACTCATCGGCCTTCTGGCTCCCACTTGGAATTTTTCCTGGCAAATCTGACCGCTGGAGAGCTCGGAATCTTAAGGAAGCGAGGAAATTCCTGGGATAGTTTTCTGAAGCACGGAGCACTTCGGGAGAGGGAAAGGAAGAGCAGAAGGAATTAAGGGCCGTGATTAATATTGTTCTTGGAATGAGAAAGGAAAGTGTCTTTCTAAAAACTCAATTGTCTGGGAACAAAGCCGGGAATTTGGCCACGGATCGTGTTTTTAGGCTGGGAATTTCTCCCGAGACTTCCCAAGATGCAAATTCCGAGTGCGGAGAGGCAGAGGCACAAACGCTCCACCTTTGTATTCCATTGGCATTTTATTATTTAATTAAAGTCCTCCTCTCCTCGGAGCTCCCCTCGGGAAGGCTTTGCCGTTAGCCTGCTGGCCTTGACTTCCAGCCAAAAACAATTCCCAAACAAAAAGGGACAACAAATCATATTTCCACAGACATTTTTATCCCTCAACGCAACCTTGTTTTCGCACCGCATCCCACAGATCCCAGGGAAACTCGGATTTGGGGCGGCCGCCATCCCCTGCCGAGGCCTGACACCCAAGTTGGGATCTTGGGAATGCTGGACACGGCGTTCCCAGCAGCCCTGCCTGCGGTGGGATGGGGCAGCCCCAGCACTGGGAGTCTCCGGGAGCTGGATCCCGGCAGGAAAAGCTCGGGAAGGAGCCGTGCCCGCGGGGTCGTCACTCACCTGGTGGCAGCCCTGGAGGTTGGAATCTCGGCCATAGGATGAGTATGAGCCTCGTTCTGTTTTACCTGGGAATGAAGGGAAAAGCCGAGTGAATACATGGATAATGGAATTTATCCAAGCCTTTGATCCGCCCTCCATCCCACGCTCCCGAGGCTGTTCCGTGGACAAAGCGGGCGCTGCCGAGCCCGGGATACGGGAGGGGGGCACAGAGAGGGGTTAACGATTTCCCTGGAAATCCACGGCTCCTGGAGATGGGATTCCATGGAATTCCAGAGGCCCCCTCCGTGTCCCACCTGCCCGCCTCTCCCGGGAGCTGCTGGGAGTGCCGTTCCCAGCTCTCTCCCGGGAAGGACACCCGGCTGGGCACCGGGACTTCGCCGCCGCGGCCGGGAGCTGACCGGGGAAGCTCAAAGCCAAGGGAAACGAGGGGATTTTTGGGATGGAAGGGGTGAAATCCAGGAGGGAAGAGAGGTGGTTTGTGCCGAGCACTGAGTCATGGCTGAGCAGCACCGCCCCACGTGCTCCCAGACAAAGAGCAGTCAAGAGGGCTGATCCCAAACATATTTCCAGGGAAAGACCACCCTTCTGGAGAGCAGAGCTCGGCAAGGGGGGAGCCAAGCCCGCAGCGTCCCAGGGCACGGCTCGGATCCCTCCGAAATTCCCGGCAGCGCCGGGCCGAGCGAGCAGCTGCTGCCCGCCATTCCCGGCGCCAGCTCGGTATTCCCAATCCCACCCCGCTTCCCTGGAGGAGCCAGCTCGCCAGACAAAGGCTGCCGGAGTTTCCTTCGATCCTTGCCCAAACGCCGCGGCCCCGCCGTCGGAATGGGTTTATTCCGAGCGGTTTGGAATCCAGAAATTCCTTCTCCTCGTCCTGATTTAAGCCCCCGGAGCTTTTGTGTCCCGGTGGTTTTCCACACGGCCCTCCAAAATTTGCGATTCACGGGACACTACGGTAACTTTGGGAAGCGCTGGGATCCGCTGAGCCGAAGCTCACGGATCACCCTCGGGTTGGGAGCGCTGGAAACAATTCCAGACTGAAACCAGGAGGAAATTTTAATTGGGAATCGACGAATCCCACGCCGAGACGGGGGAAGTAAACACGCCTGGAAGTCCACGAGCCACTTCCCATCGCCGGAACGAGGAGCAGGGGAGCCGGGGGGAACATTTCCCAGGAAAAGCAGGGATGAGGGAAGCGGGCCCGGGGTGCTCCGAGCAGCCCCACGTTCCCGCCCGCGCTCCGGAAGCTCCTTTGCCATCGGCTCAGGCTCGGCTTAATTTCAGTTGTGAAAAAATATTTATCCCGATACAAAAATAAACCCCCTGCAAATTACAAGTTGTCAGGGATCAGATCCACTCCTATTTGTGTGGGGGAGGAATCGGGAACAGCGGAGACATGAATCATTCCCAGTAATTTGAGTGTTTCCATGACATCAATGGGCACTCGGCCAGGACTCTGTCGAAGTCTGTGAGGTACCAAAGCGGCTCCGCAGCCAGCGGGAGATTGACTTTTTTTTTAGGATTATGCTCCTTGGAAAAGATTTCATCTCCAGCATCCACTTTTCCCACCCAGCCCATGGCTCCTGGGCTCCCGAGCGAGTTTTCCCCTCGGCCGCCGGGAGCCTCAGAAATCCGTCGGGGACAAAGCCCCCGAAATTTGGGGAAAACTCAAAGCCGGCCCCACGGAGATCACCCAGAAGGGATAAAACGATCCCCATTTTCCTCTCCACACCTCATTCCCGGGCGGGCAGCAGGGGGAGAACATCTTTGCCCTGAATTATCTTTGCCTCAATTATCTTTCCCGAAATTATCCATTTGGAAGGGACTCCCGTTCCCGGCGCCGCTTCCCTGCCTCCCATTCCCGGGCACATCCCGAGCATCCGAGCCGGGAGCGGCTCCGAAAGCCCCATTCGTGCTGCCAAAGAAAAGCTTCTCCCCACTCGCCACATTTCCCTGGATTCAGCCGCTTAACAATGCCCTTCCCGGGCATTTGCCAGGGTTAGGAAAAGAGAAAGATTCTCCCTCCTTGAGATTTTTTTTTTTTTCTTTTTTCCCCCCTTTGGAAGGGTTAAAAAAAAAAAAAACAAAAAAAAAAAAAAATCCCAAGGAGAGAGAGCGCGGCTCCGGCGCCGTCGCTTCCCGCCGCATCCACTGCGGAATTTTCGAGCCAAGCCTCCGGTCGGAGAATGCGGCAGCCGCTGCGGATATTTTTTGGCACAAAGACAACGGTGGCAGTGCCAAGCCCCATGGCTAAAACTCCTCAAAAGAGGCAGGAGGGGAGCATTCCGCGCTCCGCTCCGCTCTCTTCCCGTGTTTTCCGAGGGAAAAGTCCCCGCCGGAATATCGCGCTGGGGGAGTTGGGGAGAGAGGAGGGGGGAAAAGCCAAGGGGAAGGGAAGAGGCTGAGATAGAGGTGGGAAAAGGTTCCGAGGTTCCGGGAACAAAGCTCCGTGGCCGGAGCTGCCGGGAGCAGGGAATAACTTCGGGAGGCGGTTGGGCTTTGGGTAGGGCAGGGGAAGCTTGGGAAGAGCGGTGGGGAAAAATCGGGATATTCAAGGAACGGCCACAATGCCAATCACGGCAGAGACAAAGGAACAACTCCACGCAGCTCCCGTTTTTCCTGGCGAACGTGGAATTCCAGCTCCCTGAACACCTCCAGGAAAAAAATTCCCCCCTTCCTCCCAAGCTTCTCTCCCAAAATATCCCAAAACATCGTGGTTTCTTTCCCGGCTGGAAATCCATCCGGAAAGAGGCCGTTGGAAGCCATGGAGGAGTTGGGGAAATTAATTAGGGAATCTCAGCAACTTCCAAAGGATAAGGATTCCGTGCTCCCGCTCCTTCCCTGCCCTCGGCTGGGTTTTTGGGAAGCAGGAGGACAGGGAGGCCATCGGCAGAGAAAGGACAGACAATTCTTTCTGATTATTGTAAATCAGCAATTCCTTGGATCCCAGAGTCAGACTTTTTTTAATCCAACGGGAATGTTTTAATTCCCGTTTTCGACACCCGGAAATTTGAGCTTGAGGTTTGCTTAGACTGAGGAAAACTCGGCTGGGCACAACAGAAATTATCAGGAATGGGAATTTTAACGGCTCCGAATTTCCGGCTGTAATTTTCCTTCGATCCGTTCTTTTATCCCTGGATTTTTTGGTAATTAAGGAGCGTCCGGCAGGAAGGAACCCGATGCCTTCCCCTTTAAGGACAAATTAGATGACAAAATAAATAACAAATTAAAGGAGAATTCCCAAATTAAGCCGGGAACGAGGAACACAAAGCCGGAGCATATTTGGGATCAACTTCTGAGCAAGGAAAGGGCTGGACTTCCCAAATCCCAGTTAATGAGCGCACAGGTGCTCCCGGCCGGAGCTCGGTCCCCATTTTGCATCCCAAATTCTCTTCCCGTTGGGAAGCTGGAAGGGCTCCGAGCCCCGGGACCTGTCGGGGCTTTTTATTCCTGGAGAGCTTCAAAAAGACCTCATTTGAGCTGAGAAACCCGGCTAAAATTTGTGGGGAATTATCAATTATCCAAGGAAAACCTCCTGGAAATAAAGGAGGATTTTCTCCCGTCCAGCCAATGCCTGGTGGAAAAATAAATCTCTGAAAATATGAAATATTTATTTGCGTGTGTCCCGTTTTCTCCACGGACACCTAGGAAAACCGGGATTAAAATCATCCTTCCCACTTTCTCACCAGAGGAGCCTGGATTTTTGAGGAACTTCGGAATATTCCCTTCTTTAAAAAAGAGGGGAAAATAAAACCGAAAAGGAACAAAACACGGGGTGAAAAGGGGGGAATTTCTGTGCCTGCCGAGCGCGGGAGCAGCTCCCTGGCACCGGGAACAGCTGGCTGCCAGCTCATCCCTTTGTGCTCCGGCGGCTCCCGCGGGCACGGAGCTGGCACGGCCACACGGAGCCGCGGGCAGCCCAGGTGTTCCCGCCGCGCCAGCGCCACAAAGGAGCTCGTCCCGGGAATGGGAAATCCCGTGGGAAGGAGCCCGAGCTGCTTTGTGCTCCCCTGGAGAGGCCAGGCAAGGAAAAGGGGAGAAATCCGGGGGTCGGAGATCGGGACGCGGCGGATCCGCAAAGCTCCGGGAGGAAACGAAGCCCGAGAAATCGTTGGGAAATCGAGCTCGAGGCGAGGGGCTCCAGATCTTTTTGTCGGGAATGAGGCAGGAAACGGGGATGGGAATGGAAAGGGATCAGTTCCCAGCAGGGCCATGGAATGAAATCCGGAGGAAATGAAATCCGGGAGCCCGTCGGAAATCGAGCAGGGGGATTCGGGATGAAGCGGGGCTGGAAGAGGGAAGGTGAATCCCGAACATCCCGACACACACAGAGGTATCCGTGCCTGCCCATGAGCCCGGATCCCCGTGGAATTCAGGGAAGGGATGGGATCCACCCCGCTCCTCGCTCCGTGGGAATTCCTTCCACAGGGATATTCCATATCCCTGAAACGCCGCATCCAGCGGGAAAGATTAAGGGAAGTTGTGTCACCGTTCCATAGGCAGCGCCACAATCCGTAACATTCCAGGGATTAATAAGCTGGATATCAAATCCACGCGCTAATTGCGAGCGGAATAATAAACTTCCCTAATTAAATTAGGGATTTATTGAAACAAAACGCCCGTTTCTTCCCGGGCTGACGGAAGAATATGGATATTTAACGAGGGGAGGAAGCCTGAAAATTCCTTGGAGTCGTGGGATGCTCCCGGGGCCTGAGGCCACACGGAGATGCTGCAGAATTTTGGGAGAGGATCCCTGACTCGGAGCGATTCCTTCGGCTCCTTTTCCTCTCGGGTGCTGCGGAATTTCAGCCTGAACACCTGGAACTCCAAGGGAAGCCGTGGATTGTGTCCCTTGGAACAGAATAGGGAAAAAGGGGCTGGGGAAGGACAAGGGGCGTTGGGAAACGGAATCGAAGGAAAAGCCGAGAGGGTCGAAATAAGGAAAAGGAACGAGATTCCCACAAAAATTCCCACCGAAATGGAAGATCAGAGCGCGCTGTAATCGCGCTCCAGCCGGAAAAAATTCCGAGGGATTGGAGTTTATCCCAGGCAGGCCTGGCAGGGGGATCTGAAACAGAACCAGCCCACAGGGAGATCCATCCTGGCTCGAGCTGGAAAGTCGGGATCCCAACGCCTGAAAACCCTCGCTGGGCACGGATAAAGAGATCCGGAGCCTACGGAGCAGATCCGGGATCGATGGACACCCGGACACAACATCCGGGAATGTCCTCTCCTAAAGGGATGGGGCAGAAGGAGCAGGGAACCTTTCCCATGGAAGATCCCAAGCCCAGCAGGAGGTTGGAAGGAGAGCTCCTCCAGGTGCCCTCCAACCAAAGCATTCCCAGATCCCAGGATTGCACCGCACCGGGAATGGCCACCATTCCTTGGAATGCACAGCAGCATCCATTCAGTATTCCCAAAAAAAGGGACCTGATCCTCACATGGAGACTAAAGGCAAATTCCCTGTATTCCACACATTCCTCATCCCATAGAATTCCCCTTCAAAACACTGACTTTTATTGTCATTCCAGGTGCAAAAAGCCCCCTTGGGATTGGGAACAACCAACTCCAAGGGTCCCAGAGGATGGGCAAACAGCAGGAATGATGTGGCTAATGCCAAATAATAGTAAACTCCCTATTATCCCAAATCAGAAATTCCCAAACATTTTGGGATTTTTTTGGGGTTGAGAACCCGTGCAAATTCCCAGCAGCACTCTGGGACAAGGATAAAAAATTCCAGTTCCTCAATAAAAGCATCACACCTGCCCAGCAGTCAAAATTCATGGAATCCTGGAATGGTTGGGGTTGGAAGGAACCTTAAGGATCATCCAGTCCCGAGGGCAGCTCCAAGCCCTGTCCACAAGAAGCCACGGAGCTGCTCCGAGGGCTGGGAGAGCTGGGAATGTTCACCTGGAGAAGGGGAGGCTGGAATAAGCTGGGATAGGGAAAGGTGTCCCTGCTCACAGCTGGGGATGGCAAAGGATGGTCCTTAAACCCCTTCCAGCCCAAACCATTCCAGGATTCCCTGAAGCCTCAAGGAGACACATCCAGCACCTCTTCCAAGAACCGGACAAGCAGTGGGAATTCCCTGGGAACCACTGCTCCTAACCTCACATCCCCTTCAGAGCATGGATATCAGCTCCGTGAGCTCCTGATCCCAGAACATCCCTGGTCTGGAAGTCCTCCTATCCCTGGGAGCTGCCCCGAGTTCCCAGGTGGAACTCCTGATCCTGGAACATCCCAGTTTTATCAAGTCCTCCTATCCCTGGAAGCTGCCCTGAAATCCCTGATCCCAGAACATCCCAGTTTTATCCAGTCCTCCTATCCCTGGGAGCTGCCCTGAGTTCCCTGATCCCGGAACATCGCAATTTTATCCAGTCTTGCTATCCCTGGGAGGTACCCCAAGTTCCCATCTGGAACTCCTGATCCCAGAAGATCCCAGTTCTGGAAGTCCTGCTATCCCTGGGAGCTGCTCCGAGTTCCCAGGTGGAACTCCTGATCCTGGAACATCCCAGTTTTATCCAGTCCTGCTATCCCTGGGAGCTGCCCCCAATTCCCAGACACAACTCCTGATCCCGGAACATCCCAGTTTTATCCAGTCCTCCTATCCCTGGGAGCTGCTCCAGGTTCTCAGACACAACTCCTGATCCCAGACCATCCCAGTTTTATCCAGTCCTCCTATCCCTGGGAGCTGCCCCAAATTCCCAGGTGGAACTCTTGATCCCAGAACATCCCTGTTATCCCTGGGAGGTACCCCAAGTTCCCAGACACAACTCCTGATCCCAGAAGATCCCAGTTTTATCCAGTCCTGCTACCCCTGGGAGCTGCCCTGAATTCCAAGGTGGAACTCCTGATCCCAGACCATCCCAGTTTTATCCAGTCCTGCC
>VZRX01011880.1:0-79897 GCA_013398075.1 Notiomystis cincta
AATATATTATAATATATTATAATTTTTTTTCTTTTCTTCAGGAATGGGAATAAAAAATGATGGGGGTAGTTATCTGTAAAAATGAAGTAATAATGTATATAAACCCAAATGTCTTTCTGAGGCTGCTCATCCTGAAAAATGATTGCTGCTGCTGTGACTGGATTTAGAGATTAGGTTTTCCTGCAAAGTAAAGATTATATTAAGAATGTAAAATACTCTTACAACTTTTTTTCATATGAAGATAATTAAAACGGATAACTGTAATTTCATTGTCTATTCTTTCAGTTAACTTTTTTCAATTTCATGTTCATCTGTATTGAATTTAAAATCAATTCCGAGTATTATTTAGTTTCAGTTTTATTTTCTTTATGAAAGATTGCCTCTTGTTTTTTGTAAAACTGCCATGTTATAGTCAGTATTTTCAATAAGAGTTGCATGATTTTTATCACATATTTTCAAAGAATTATAGCAAAATAAAATTTTATAGGAATTTTTAAAATCAAGGCTATAATCTTAATTTTTGGTGGTGTTGTATTTACAAATACAAAAGAAAAAGTTATTTTATTAGTCAGACAAGAAAGAATTCTCTGCATTTTTATTATTGGTTCCTTGTAATATGAAAGATGTAAATGGATAAAATAATTATGCTGTACATATTTGTAGTATTTCCTTGTTTGTTGATCACTCTCCTTATTTGTGGTTTTTTTCTTCTTATTTGTGTTTCTAGACCTTTTAACCCCAAAACTTGTTACATTTAATATTCTCACACACTCTTTATAAATACCTTATGCTTAACATTTCAGATTGAAGCTCATTTAGATACACTCATAAATGAGCAAGCTTCCTACGTGCTAACGAGAGCTGGTCTGAGTTACATTTATAATGCTCTGCAGCAACACAAACCAGAACAGGTGAGCCTACAGAATTTACGTGTTGAGGGGGTACCAAACACTTGCCAACTAGTAGAATTTTGGCCCTAATGCTTTTGCAAACTAAGCTTCCTCTGAAAGCAAAGGTTCAGTAATGTTGGTTTTTCACACCTGACCAAGACTCTTAGACAAAGGCACCTTGCAGCTACAGCTTTCCCCTACACTGTGTGTTCAGCAGGCCCAGCAGGGGTGGTGTGCAGCAGTCCTGCACTGCTTGCCTGGTACACTCTGGGTGTGTCTACCAGCACTTCCATGGCACCCAGGACATGGTAGACCTGCTGTGTACAAAAGCAGCATGCAGCTTCTTCAGTGCTTCCTGTAGCACCACTCATGGAGCATGGATTGCTGCATGCGTTTGGTAACTGCTGCGTTTTTCCTTCCGTGGAAAACTAGCAGATGAGTTTAGTAGTAGTTTGAAATAGTTTCTTCTTTCATCCTTATTTGTTGCTATAGCTATTCTAGTACCAAGACAGTGAGATTCTCAAAGTGAAAACTTGAGATTTCTTAGAGGAGCTGAAAACTGGAATTCAGAGCTCATGCTCTCCCTTTCTGGTGAAGCACAGTTGCAATGTGGTAGGTGTTAATACAGCCCTTCTTCCCTTCAGCTGTGCCTATGTCCTTTTGTGATCTTTTGTAGAAGTGAAAAACAGTGTTTTCTGGAGAAAGCAGAACTCTGTTGGAGAGTTTTATGTTGTTTTTTCAGCTAATAATTTTGCATAAAGTGCCCAAACTCAACAGATTTTTATGTATAAAGATGAATAAATAAATGTATAAATAATCTGATTAGTAACTCAACTTAGTTTTCTATTCATGAGCCTACATCCTGTTTTAAAACCAATTTCGAGTCAACTAGGGCAGGTTGTTAATAGGAGGTAGCAATTTTCATTTCTATCTGTACAGCTGCCTGGCTGCAGAGGTGATGTTGTCACAGAATTTTCTGGAGGTTTAAGCAGTATTTGTCCATTTTATTGCCATACCAGCACAGAAGGTTTACTGGGAAGCAGGTCTGAATTCTTCACGGTCCAAGAACAGATAGGTAGAGCAAAGTCGTCTCTTAAGTCTGGAATACCAAGGGGGTGTAGCCACTTTGCAGTTCAGCTTTTATTCTAGACCTTGTAGAAGGTGAGTTTTGGCTTTATTTAATGGTGAAGAAGGAAGAAAAGGATTTGAAAGGACACATTAAGAATTCTGTATTCTCAGCTTTTAATTTAAGGGACTGGTAGAATACAAATGAACTGTTAACAGCATTTCAGTACTGAAATGGTGATAGTTTCCTATATAGTAGCAGGACCAAATAAAAATTAACTACTGAACTGATTGTAGACTTTATTATTTATCTTTTTCTAATATGCTAGTATGACCTTTTTTTATCCCCCTGTTTGATTACTGATTCTTAGGGTCCTCTCTCAAATTTGTCAAGTATGGATTCCGTGTCCCTGAAGGTTGCAATGGTAAGGATTTCTAAGTTATATTATGGTGGTGATGCTGTGACATGGCAAAGAATACTGTTAATTATGTGATTAGAAGATATTCATCTGTAGTAGAAGATATTCATCTAATCAGTCCTACTCTTTAAGAATAGCTAAACTACATGTCTGGGAATACTTTCTTCGTTTGTAGTAATTTGACCACTTGAAGTAATAAATACATAAATTATTTCTGAAGGGGTAGTAATAGAATATTAGTTTCTAAGCCTTGAGAAGCAGAACTTTACTTACAAGAATGCTGTCCCATGAGTCATCTTAAATTGCTAAAAGCAAATACTTAGTTCTAATTAGTTTTAATCACCAAAGTTTCTTTTTTTGCCTCTATGCTTTGAAATATATGTTTTGCTATCATTTATAGTCTTAGTCCTAAGGCTTTGATTTTATGCAAATAGCTCAGCTTTACTCAGAAGTTAGATTCTGGGTGTATGTCACAGTTATGGGTTTTTTTAAGTTGAAAGCTACAATATATTTTAAAGCAAATTATCAGCTGATATTTTTTCTTAGAGTGTGTGAAGGCTATTTTGCATAGAGATAGCAATATCACAGTTCAGTAGGCAATAATATATAATCTGTCACTCTTCCTGCTTAGCCAAGTTTAGCTTTATTCTAAAAGTTTAACTGTAAATGCCTGCTCATACAGCAGTAAATGTCCACACTCATGAAAAAAAAGAGAGTTAAAAGGTATTTTCAAAAACTTGTATGTCAAATCCATCCCAGTTATGATAGTGTAGCCCATTTTTTTCTGTTCAGGATTTAAATCAGTAATTCCCAAGGAGGTTGGATGAGCAGAGCTCTGGCACAGAGCACTCAGTGGTTTACTCAGATCAGCATGCATTCTTATTAAAACTTAAGGATTTTGCATTTAAAATATCTTCTATTTATCACAGTCTTGTAGACTAACAACAGTTTTAAAGGCTGCATCTTGGGGACCTTCTAATTAAATTACATACATGCAACTCTGTTATCTGTAGTGGTACATAATAATTTCCCTTGAATAGTTAAGAGAAGACTCCAACTGTTTTATTTCGGTCATTACTTTACTAAACATCTGCTTCTGTGAACGCACTTCAACCAGAATGGAACCAAGTGTGCTGAAATCAAACCCACGTAAATCCAATCTATCAGCCTAATCTATTGGCTTCTCAGGATTTAAAAAACAGGGGGAGTACTTGCAGGCAGATTCACTGCCTCCCATTTAGGCTTGAAAGTTTTCCGGGTCCCAGCTTTTTAAGTTGTTCATACTCGCTTGTAAATGCAATGCTTGTTGAGACCATCCCCCTCTCAGTGAGAGCTCCCTTGCTTTCCAAACAAAGGCAGAAAACCCCAAAAAATTAATTTGTAAGAACTATGACTTCATTACTCATTTTTGCCTATGTTTTAAATGATGGATGGATGTGGATTTTAGGATTTACCAGCTTGAGAATATTCATTCAGTGAATGAATGAAAGAATGAAAGAATGAAAGAATGAAAGAATGAAAGAATGAAAGAATGAATGAATGAATGAATGAATGAATGAATGAATGAATGAATGAATGAATGAACAGGAAGGTTGCCATCATTAGTTAAACTTACTTAGGAGCTTGTCTTAGTGAGTAATTCCACAGATGGAGATTATACAGGTTTTCTGGATAATCTGTTCAATGTTTGATGACATCCCTGATGAGAATTTTTCCTCTCTCACTATCTAACCAAAATGCTCCATGGTATAATATGTGTTCAGTATTCCTTTGAGAAGACCTGGTTTCACCCTCTCAGTAGTCACCCATCTGACCACAGAGTCACGGAGTGGTTTGGGTCGGAACGGACCTTAAGGACCATGTTGTTCCAACCTTCCTGCCATGGGCAGGGATACTTCCACTAGACCAGGTTGTTTAAAACCCCATCCAGCCTGGCCTCAAACACTCCAAGGGATGGAGCAGCCACAATTTTTCTGATTGATTCTTGAAGGCAGCAGTAATGTTTTTTCTTAGAATCAAAGCACTCTTTTTATCACTATAGTCTGTAGGAAAGGAGAAGTAGGCTTAGAAGCAGTTCAAGAAGCCTGAAGTGGGTGACTTGCTCCTTGATTTTCCCAACATAAGCAGTGACTCCCTGCCAAAACATAAAAAGAAACATGCAAAAAGAGTCAAGTAATGACAGAGTAGATAGTAGATAGTTCTGAAGCTGTCTTGTATTCCCTCTGCACTGAATAGACTTGGTGTGATCTTCAGTGATGTATGAGTACCTGCACCACCTGCATAGGGAGCTGAGATGGATAATTATAAAAGCTGGATTCTCATTATTTGGCCTCCACTCATACTCCTCAGAGTCAGAAACAAAATTTTGGTGGCAGAGGTGCTGAAGTCAGACATTTGTTTTGGACTGTTAAGTTCTATCATTTAATGCAATCAGAGATGTTTTCAGAAACTTGTGGTTTTACCTATTTTCGTGTAACAGCAAGGTGTAAGTATGTTGATCTCATATTCTCTTCTCTCAGGCTCAGTTTGATCGCTATCTGTCTGCTCCAGATAGTCTGTTAATGTCCCAGCTGAATTTCCTTCTGAGTGCCACTGTGAAGTAAGTACCTAACCTCTGAATTTTTATTATGCCTGAATAATGATCAGAAAGATGAATTTGATTAGGTTTTGTGAATCACGATGAGAATTCAAGTTATCAGCTGTGATGATATTTGCATTGTCCTTCAGGTCACAATTCAGTTTTGTTCTGACTCTCCTCTTGTTGAACAAGCAGTGAGGAGTATGTAATTCTGTAACTTGCTGAAGTAGTTATTCTTGATTTAAGAGACATGATCAAAATGAATTACATTAGTCTATTTTGAACATGTTCTGCTGTGTCAGTAGTTTTTTGTCAACTTAGTTGTAAATTGTTTTAGAACTATTTTGTAGGTTTTCCAAAGACAGGTGGAAAATATAATTCTCCAGGATTTCTTTTATCCCCACTGCATTGTCAGTTCTAGAATTTTCACCTTTGTTGTCTTCTGCTGTAGAATATTGGCATTCTGTCTCATTGAATATTTTGCTGAGATTATTTTACTTTTCACCTAATGTATTTTTTTTAGAGATTTCTTCTTTGAAGTATGGAAGTAAGAACTTTATTATTTATTTCTTACCTTGTTTTCTGAATATAACTGAACCCTAAGGCTAGGGAAAGTGCCACGAATGTCTTTCCAATTAAATGTGAACCACATGAAGACTTTCCCTAGTACTTAAACTCAGAGAAATATATATTGCACTGATCAAAAACTTTCCTTGACATTATTTTTCACACTTTTGTGAAGAATGCAGGTAACAGAATATACAGCAACTGAGACAAGCACATCACATTTCACATGATGCAACAGTATTTGGAGCTTCATTACTAGTACTTGTCCTTAGTGAGGTATTTTACAGCATCTTGCAATTTAAAAAATGACATGTCAAGAGAAAAATAATAATTGTTGGGAATTAAATTGAACAGTTCAGTTGGAAGGGACCTACAGTGGTCAGCTAGTCCAGCTGCCAGGTTCTTGTGCTGCATTGCTCAGGTTCTCCTCATCCAAAGACTTCCAGTGTCACACCCTACAGGTGGAGCATGGCTGGGCTCAGGGAATGCTGGTGCTTTTCAGCTGGCATTGGGTGTCTGCCAGATCTACCGTTCCCACAGCTCAACTGGCAGAGCTGATCCTGTTGTGGGAGAGCTCTACTCTCTGTGCAGGTCAGACAAGGTAGCTTGACCAGTGATGTCAGTGAAACATCACAGCTTCTGCTTCTCAGTGTCAGTATTTTAGCTCTCGGCAGATTTTTCTTAATGCAGGTCTATTTAAAAATCATAATGACAGTAAATGTATTTTGAAAGAGTCAACTTCTCATTGCTAACACAGAGGCAGTTGTAAGAAGTAGAATCTATGCTACCATAAAGATTCTGGCACTGTGAAATTACTTGAACTTAATCATTCCTTCTGTCAGTTGGACCAAGATGACCTGGTCATGTAGGCACTCTTAGCCTTATCCCATTGATAAGCTTTTTAAATCTCTCAGCACATTTTAAGCTGAATTCATATTATTTTGCAGCAGTGGACAGTTGAGAGGTAAGAAGGAAGCCTTGCCTGAGGATGATTGCTATAGCTGCTACAATTCAGCTAACGTGTAGAAGTTTATTAACCTGCTGTAATCAATGCTATAGGTCAGGTTCTGCTGAATTAAAACAAAGTGAATAAATCAATTAGCCTATTAGCCTTCAAACACATAGCTTTAAACACAAACAATCCTTCTGAAGTTAAAATACCCATCTAAAGAGATGCTTGTAGAATCACTGTCTTGATAGTCAATGTTTTTGATAATTCAAAATTCAAAATTTTGTCAAAATTCAAGCAAAACATTTAACCAGTGCTTTAACTTTAATCTCTAGCCATAGTAGTTGGAATTTTCACTTTTGAAAACATTCTCCCTGAAATCAGATAACTGAGAGCTGTAACCCATGAGGTCTTTGGTTCTCAGAATCAAACCACATGCTTTTGGTAAGGGACCAGTGTGTTATATATTCATTGGCAATATCATTTAAGCTTTGCAACTGTGGAGAACATTCTTTCCAACATTACCAGTGCATGCTCTTGTCTTTCAAATTCCTTAACTCATTTAAAAAGTCTTAAGCTCTATGTATTCATATGGCTGTTGGTCTTGAAAAGCTCTTTTCATTCGTGTTGGATCACAGAAACTGAATGCTGGAATTACTATTTTTAGCAAGTGCTGCCATTTGTGTTAGTGATAAATGTATCATGTTGTTATGGCAACTGAAATCCTAATGTACTGATTAATGACACTGACATTATTTGATTGAACAACACATGTGATGCTGTTCAGTCCTCTGAATATTTTAACAAAGTTTTTTTATTTATTCATTTGATGCACTAGTTTTACACAAATTCAGTGTGCTATGCTTTCATAAAAGATTGTCATGTTACAGTAGCTTAGTGATCCCAGGCTGAGGTCAGAGACAGTTGTCTCACCTGAACACCCTGAATATATTTCCCCTCTAATAGTGGGTTTGGATTTTCTATTACAAGGGCAGTCTTTTTTTCAAGTATTCTAATAACAGTTCATGCTGTATATGAAAAAAATGGATGCTGTGTGTCAGAATAAAATGCAGGTTTGGTCTTCTAATCTGCTTTCTCATAGCTTCTGTTCCTTAATGTTTCCTGTAAAGACAAAGATTTTTGTACTTGATCTTTGAAATTTCTTTAACTTGTTAATTCCCAGCAGTCCATGAATTCAGCCTTGATTTTAGTGGATGCAGTTTTGTTGTCTTTGTTTCTCTGTTCCATATTACAGCAGGACTGAATCTGGATTTGTGGTTACCTTGGTTTCCTCAGCTTCTGCTGGAGTTCCCCTTGCATGGATTTGGCTGTAAAATAGTTGTAACTGCTGTTTCTAATAGATAAAAATGCATCTGCATTTGTAAACACCATCGCCATGATGATTAAAATAAACTGATTCAATAGGCAGTGTAATATAAAATTATTAGGTTTAAAAAATATTACATTTTCCAGCTTAATTTAGCATTCAGTCTTTGTGCATTGTTACTCATTTATCTCCAGAAAATAACAGGACACAGACTTCATAGCGTTGTTGGTAAAAGGTTGTGTTTTAAATCTCTGACCACTATCACTAGTTTTTGTCTGATTATGGAATCATAATGGAATCTTGCTGTCAAGATAAAGCAAATAGAGTGTATTTGCTAGTAAATGGGAAAAAAAGCGTGTATTTACAAAGGACAGTGAGAAGCCGCTGGAGGTAGGAGGTAGATCACTAAGTTTATCAGTCTTTTAAAAGATACAGGGGAGTGCAGGTGGGAAATGGATGTATGCAAATGAAATCCTTCTATTAGTTTTTGCTTGATTGTAGAAATAAAGAAGCTCCTGTCTTGGTTATCAGGTCGTATATGTGAGTTTATCTTTCTACAATACAATGGGAGAAAGAAGCCTGGTTTTTTTGGTTTGGTTTGGGGTTTTTTGAGCTGTTTTCACAGTTGAAGTAAAAGGGCTTTTGAGTGTAACTGATTTTCCATGTGTATTTTTAATCTATATCTTCAATTCCTTGTATGTAGTATGGCTATATTCCCTACAATTTGCAAATTATGTTGTTTTGGCTTGGTTTTTAGAGAGCAGATAATAAAACAGTCAACAGAACTGGTCTGCAGAGCTTACAGCGAGTTATATGCAGCTGTGATGGATCCTTCAAATGGATACAAGGATCCAGAAACCATCCTACACCGATCTCCTCATCAAGTTCAGGCACTCCTTTCATAGTCTTGCATCCCCCAGATTTATAAGGATCCATAATTCTGTATTTCTTGTATTTGCATTGAATTATTTTTCTGCTTTGAATTTGGATGTGTAACTGTATAGTTAAAATATGTAGGAATGCAGTTTTCTTTAATCTGCTTGGCAGAAGTCTAGTCTTTCCTGTGTCTTTGAATACTTTCAATAGGCCAGAAAATAGAATATAGATTGAAAATTATTTTAATGTATTTCTGTGATGGAAATGGACCTTGACAATGTGCAGTCTCTTTGAAAAAGGAGAAAAGCTTTTTTCCTTGCTGTACATAATCCTTTCAACTACAGGTTTAACCAGTGTCTCTTATGACCTCACCAATATTTTTATTTGCTCTATTGTCTGTTCCCTCACTCTTTTTCTCAGCCTGTCATCAGTAAACACTGATAACTGAAATTTTAATACAACCAATACACTTTGAATGACTCATACATCACTTTTGCAGCTCATAAATCATTTTAGAATACTTGATGCTCTTTTGCAAATCCTGTTGATTAAATCTTTGAGGCAAAATTTCTGTGGTTTTTTTGCAATTTATTATCTGGTGTTTTCTGTCAGAAAAAGAAATGTTTGAACTGTATGCTTGTACATAACCTGGAACTTAATGCTTTAAATTATTTTTATAATTCTGTTTTACTGGAAAGACTTTGGTTTAGTGCAATTGTTTTCAGTAGGAATTGTCGAATCAGTTGAAACTTGCTGATCTCCTAAGGCTGGGACCAGTAACAATGTGGGTTGGGGAAGTGTTTTGCACAGCAGTATGGCCGTTCCTCCCTCACGTGTACGTGATTTTTGTTTTGATTGTTTTCATGTACAGAAAAAATCCCTCTGCTCTAGTACAAGTATTTATTCGGTTCATAATCCACCAAGAGATTTTCATGGTTTACATGACATGGGATTTATGTGGGAGAGCTGGAGTGTGTAGATGTCCCAGTCTGATGTGTAGAAAGCCATAAGTGAAGCTTTCATTGCTTTTCTCTAGTGCCAGCTAAAGCTTCCCTGTGTAGAAGCCCTGATAATATTGAGTTATGATTTAGGGGAGTTCTGCTTCCAGGAAAAGAGGGAAATAAATAAGTAGGATACTTGTTCTCTCTTGGGCCTTGTGATAATTTTCTGCAAATTCCTTAAACATAGTTGTTTTTTAGGAAAGTATTGTTAAAGAGAAACCTTCAGGAAACACAAAGTTAGTAAAATGGGTTTGTGACTAGGGTTTTTTGTTTGTTTGTTTGTTTGTTTTTAAAGGATAATTTAAGTGAACTGTTTCGTTGGAAGCATTTCACTTTTTCTCTTCTCTTTGTTACTGTAGGAGTGCCACAGAGTTGTTACAGTCGCCTGAGTTTACTCTCACATTATATGTGGCTTATTTTATATACATCAAGGGAGAGATGAGCAGTCATTCATATTGAATAACTTACTTTACTTTTATTAGTAGTAATAGTGCACATATAAATACATACTTGGTGGCAGCCAGGTCTGCAGTTTACTGTATGCTTGCAAAAGAGCAAGACAAAAAGAGCAGCAGCAATACATTTTAGCCTCTTGGAAAACTCACTGCACAAAATGCATCCAGTGCGCTCAGAAAGCAGCTTCTGTGGAAATGCCATAATAAAGCAATAGCTCCTTTTCCAAATGGGAGTAATTTGTTGGTATAGAAAGTGCAAGTGTCCCTGGAGTTCTTGGGCCAGGCATAAATCTTTCTGTAAATATGAATGTTACATTTATTCTGTTTGAAATCTCTAGACCTGTAAGACAAAAAATTCTAGAAGCTTAGAAAATCTCTAATGGAAAATTACCGGGTACTCTTTATATTACTCAGATTTCGCATTGCCATAGTACACATTCAGGCGGCTGTTCATTGTTGTTTAATAATGTTAATATTGCTTAATATGCCTGTAATTATTACCTAATATATGACAATTACATCAGTTGTGAAAGGACTATAAATTAGCTTGAGATGAGCATACTCATAAGACTGAACTTTTTCCTGAAACAACTCTCAACCTCAGTCTCCAATAATCAGTAGTTTGCATGAGGATTAGTAAGAAGTTGCTTCCTATCTTTGATTCTGTGTAGAGACTTACTCATGATTTTGTCTTCTCTTGGCAAAAATGCAAAAGCTATAGAAGTTGTAATTTAGGAAAATTAAAGTCAATCGCTAATTTTAGTCTGTGCAATTAAAGTTAATGACCAATGGTCTCAAATAAGGACATCAATAAAAACATTTGACTTACTGACTCTGTCTTCTATGTTGTTATTTCCTCTTGCTTGCCTTCCTCAGAGTGGGAAGGAAAGTGTGATTAGATTATGACCTGCCTTTTCCACCTTTGCATTTCTGACCCTTTTGTTTTACAAATTCCCAGGAGTTCTGCACTAGGAGCCTTGAAGTTGCAGTCCTCTGATTCGCTAAAGGATCCATAAGCATTGCAGTAAATGAAATCACTCTGGGTTTTCAGTACTTGGCTCATTTTCAGAGCAGTTACTGCAGATCTGACTTGAGCATCCCATGCCTGAAGAGATGCTCCTGTGGCTGAGCTGAGTCAGTCAGCCCTTCTGCTGTTGGTCCTTATCACTTTTCCTGGAGGGACGTGGCTTTTCCTGGAGAGAGCAACTCCCATCTCTATACTGGGCAGCGACTGGGGAAGGTGGGAAAAGAGAGGGCTTTGCACACTGCCCATAGTAGGCAGCACTCCCTGTGTGTGACACCCTGACAGCCCTGTTCTGAGAACAGATGTGTTGTCTGGTACAAAGAGCACTTTCCTGGGAAGTGGGAGAGCTGGGTTCTGGGCCAAAGGAGTTTGGAATCGACATATCCCATCTTCCTTGGCAAGCACCCAGCCCTCTGACTGGTGTGTAGTATGAGATGGGGCAAGTCTGTTTCTTCTCTTTTGAATTCAGCAGCTGCGCATAAATGAGTGCAAAATGTGGGAGGCAGGAGATGGAATAACCAAGGAGGAGTTTGGCCCTGTGGCGTGTACATAAGGAGTCTCTGAGACCTCCGTGTTCCGGATCTTCCTCCATTTGTTCCATCAGAACCTTATCTTTGATTCCAATACATGAGTCCCTGCAACAGAATCAGGTTCCCAGGACTTTATCACTCACGGAATATCCAGTGAGCAGGAGGATACGGAGTTGGGCTTCAGTTGGACCCAAGGTGGTTCATCTGCACTGGTGGCAGTTCCTATGTGTTCACTCCTGCATGTCCAGTTTCCTCCTTCCTGCTTTATAAATGTGCACACCACTGAGGAAATACAGTATTAAAGTTGTTTTAATTACAGCAAGCAAGCAGCAGCCCAGCCATGGTGATTTTTTGTTTTGTATTACAGGAAAAGAGAAGCTTGCAGAGGTTTGGAAAGGTGATAATCTATTTGTTTGGCAGCATTTCAGAGTGCTCCTCCCTGTTCTCTAAGATTTATGACTCTAGCCCTGCATTTTGTCTGTTAGACTCAGCTGTAATTATTTTTATTAATGTTTTGAAATACGTGTTGAGGGGGAAATGCTTTCAGAACTGCAAAACTTTTCCATTCGTTTAAAAAACTGTATCTGTTCTTTGATCCCTTTGCTTGGCTTGCTGAGTCACTTTGTGGGCAACCCAGGGGGTGGGACACTTATAAAATTTTGAAAATTAAACAAAGAGGTTAGACACATTTCCATGAGCAAAACACACCCTCCAGAAAGGAACACAGACATGGGTGTGGGTTTATTTGAAATCCACTGCCACCTGCTTCTGAGGGAAAATGCAGGAAAAGAGACATTTGCTTATGATGAGGGCACCCATCCAAAAGGGCTGGGGCAGGGTTACATGCTGCAAATGGATGTTAAATTGATGTTATGTTTGGGTAGCTCAGAGGATTTTCAAAAACTGTATAACTTAACTCAGTCACATACTGAATTTACTTGTTAAAGATTTCCAGAACAGCTACATCTTTTCCCCACCAGTCTTAAGAATTTTGCAAACTTAATTTCAAGCCAATCCAGCAACTGCTATACAAATGCTAACCCTTGAATATTTAGAGTAAAATGAGATGCTTTGAGTCACCCAGTGCATACAAAGCAGTAGTTGAACTCAGAGCAAATGTGTTTCTTGAAACAATTTCAAAAAATGGAAAATGAATATAATTTGAACTTGGATATTTGTCCTGAGGGGTAGGAGAGGCAATGTCATTCGTGTGGCAGGGCAGGTCTCTCTGGTGATCCACTGCACAGTAGGAAACCAACTTCAGTTTTTCAGAATCAACCCCCTTTAGAGGTGCTCATGTGCTGCTGTGCTGTGCTAAGCTGTTGGCTGCCCAGCGAGGCGGCTGAGCTGTGATCCAGGGGGAGTGTCCGTGCCTGGTGTCTGTCATTACCAAATGCTCAAAAGGAGGGTGAACCTCTTGGCACACAAAGATCTTTTCCCAATGTCCTAACTATCTCCATCCTTCAGTAAAGAGCCACTTTGTGCAGAGCTAATGCAGCTCTGGAGTAAACACAAGGCATTGCTTCTGGCTTGGTCCTCAGCTGTTTATTCACCTGGAGATGGTGCTGCTCGATCTCCGGCAACTTGCGGAATCCTCTGGTGCAAAGCCAAGGAAAGACAAAGCACAAAGGAGCCCTTTACACTTGAAAATGCACATTTTGTACACTATTGTCCATATCTTGGGTGCATTAAGGCCTGTGCTACAGTTGTCACACTGACTTTGCATACAATGGAAAGATGAACCACAAAGGCTTTGCTCTTAACAAAAGGAGTTTGTTCTGACTACCTTGCCTTAGCAGTAAGGAAACCTTGATGGAGCAAGATATGGCTGAAAGGTGTTTGATAGATTACTGCAGAGGAGCTGAGGGAAAGGAAAGAGACTGTTGCATGTTTCATATTCAGACAATGAAGCTTTCACTTGCTGCCTAGTTCACAGATGTGGCATTGTAAAATTGCAGGAAAATATCTGGCAGACTGTATCATTGACTATTTTAGGGAGGAAAAAAAAATCAGAACACACTATTTATAGAAGCCACACAAATAAGTACAAAGTTCTTATCAGCCAAAGATAACATTAGTTGTGATTTATCAAAGTAATCTTTATTTTATGGAAAATGGATAATAGGGTCTAATTTAATCCTCTGTCAATGTAATGTATATTTCAAAGGGCTCTTTTTTGTCAATAAAACCATTTGTTGTACTTGTTAAACTAATTAGTCTTGTTGCTGTTGCTTAGGACAGGATAAAAGATGCCCATTAATGAAAAAGGGGAGGAAAAGATGGGTTTGAAAGTTTGTGAAATATTTTGTACTCATCGCAAGCCAGTTTCCTGATCCAAACAAATTTCACCTCTCACTGCACGCCTGCATTAATGGAGTTTGTGCAGATTATACATTTTCCTTTTTTAATTAAAAGAAAATAAAGGATTACCCCAAAAAATTAATCTCATCTCTGGGTGTTTCACCTGCTCCAGGCATCAGGGTCTCCTCCAAATTTTTGGCTACCAATGCTGGTACAAGCTACCAACCTCAGAGCTGAATGCCAGCAAGGAAGGGTGACGTTCCTGGCTGCTTCTCCCTCCTCTCTGCATTTTTTCCACCATGTGCAAACACATTCCAGGGGTCACAGAGAAAGTGAAAAGGGAAGAAAATAGAGCTGTCTGGGTGTGTCCTGTGCCGGTCCCTGGCCAGCCACGCACCTTCCACTGGGTTAGGGCAAGTTTTGCAGGGGCAGAGCATGGAGCTGAAGCTGTTGAGTCTTGGCTCTGAGAGGGGTCCTGGCAGCAGTGCCAGGCTGTAGAGGCAGGATGTGAGATCATTCTTTGAATCTGCAGTTGACCTTGAAATACCAGTCAGAAGTGGGCAAGACTCAGAGGAGGACATATTTTATTGTAATTTTTTCTTAGTGTTTTTGGTGTCTTTCTTTGTAGCCTCACAGCCTCATGAACTTGTAATAGGAATTTATGAACAATTTTCAGATGACTCTTCAAAGACTGGCTAAGCTCTTAAAGATCTTCTCCCTTGTCTCAGAAAATGCTCTTCAGGAGGACCAAGTTATGGGGAAATCCTTAATGGTCTTGTCCTGGTTGTCTGTAGCAGTTCTGTATGATTATCACAGCCTCTTGATTCTCCTTGTACCCTCCGTTGTAGAAACTGTCCAAGTGCAATCTTTCTAATCATGAATTACTGCATCCACCTCAGATATTGTGGACACAGAGGAGAGAAGAAGCCTTGGGCACACTTCAGCTCCCAGGGCCCCACAGGAGAATGTGGAGCAGACTTGCCCTCTCTAGCCCAGCCCCACCTTGCTCTAAGGACACCTGCCTACTTCAGCACAAGACTCACCCCAGTACACAAAGGGCAGTTCCTCTGCTGCCTCCATTCCTACTGTCCTCAGTGCAACTCACAGCTTGGGATAGGGCTGTCCATCTCCTTCTCAGCTGAAAAGAAAGAACAGGAAAATTACCAGGTAAGCTACTTCATTTGTATAGGTGAAATACAACCTCCACTTCAGCAGCCTTTCAGTCAGAAATCTGAGTGGCAAGTCCAACCCTTCTGCCTTTGGATCAGATGGCCCTTCTGCCTCATACTTAAATACTTTGGGGAGCACAAAACCTTGCCCCTGTGAAGATCCATCCCCACCTGTGGCTCAGAGAGAAACCTGTGCCTCAGGTCTGGTGCTCCTGTCCACACCAGCGGAACAGACTGGGCATCTTCTTACAGCAGCCCTGCTAACATTGCAAGGCAGAGCTGATGTACCCCATGGGCTTCCAGGGCAGTGACCCAAGCAAGTGCCAAGATCAGCTTGCCAGCACTTTGATGTGGAAAGGGCTCTGAATCTGAGGATGTTCTATCCTTGCTGTGCTCTCTTTGGTTTCAGTAATAATTTCTTCTTGAACACGCCCATGCGACATTTGGTTATTTTATAAAATACACCAATTTCTGTAGATCCCCTTCCCCAGGCCTTCTTGGCAGCACTCAGAAATATCACAGAAGTGATACAAACATGTCAGCTTTCTGAGTAAATGGGATCAGTTTAGAAAGTCCTTTGAGTTTTATGTTTCCATATCCATAATGACAGAAGGACTGAAAACTGCCAACCATACCCAGAGCTGCATCAAAAGCAGTGTGGCCAGGGGGGTGAGGGAGTTGATTCCGCTCCTCTAATCTGCTCTTGTGAAATCCCCCTGGAGTGCTGTGTCCAGCTCTGGGGCCCCCAGCATAAGCAGGACATGGACCTTTGGAAGGAACACTTCCCACCCCCCTGATTGCTAAGGGACGGAGGTGATCTCCACACAGGGAAGTGCAGAATCTGTTCCAGTAATCCCTACTGGGCAGAGGAAAATAGCGACCTTACTCTCAAGCTTACATTTTTATGTAAACACTGAATGATGTGGCTTTTACTTCAGGGAATTGATATGGACTGAGAAAATTGCAGAAAGGTGAGATGTGGTATTTTTTACCAGTATTTTTTCTGTCCTGCAGAGCCTGTGTTGTCTTTCGTAAACAGGTGAGGAGGTGTCTGTGGTTGTGAACATGTTCTTCCTTTTTCTTCTTGGAAATCCTCTCTCAATTAGTCCGGAACATTAGATAAACGGGTGCTAATGAAATAAAAGGTTTTATTAGGTTACACAATGGTATGCAGTGACTTAGGGGACAATGTCAAATATTTACTCAGGTTAACTTTAGGAAAGAAAACAGCTAAAGAGATCACAAGTGAAACAGCTGAAAATAAAAATTGCATCTGTCAGGTAGATTGTAAATTAATTAGGGGGATAAATAATATAAGGTGTTATGTGGGGAGAGCAACTGATTTTTTTCTAACTCTCTATTGCAAGTCTTTGCAGTTACCTCCAAACACCCACTACATGAGTGAGCTTTGGATCAACTCTGCAAATCTCTTCAGCATATGATTAAGACCAAGTGACTTCCTGGGAATGTAAATATGTACTTAACTTCAAGTCCAACAGGTGTTTGAGGCCCAAAGACACCTCTTGTTGAGGGCATGGCTCACACCAATGTCAGAGCACAGGACTTGGTGCTCAGAGTGATGCCTTTCTAATCAGGTCAAAAAAATTGCTTCAGAAGAGATTAACTGTGCTGCTTATCTCCTCCCACAGACAACACAGTGGTGACCAATTTGGAGACAGCTATCTGCAAACTGGAAACTGAGTTTGTTTGGGTTGGCATAGCTTTAAGTAACTAGAGATCCCAGCATAGCCTAAAATACCCTTAAATGCCACAATCGGAGCAGCAGAAACAAAATAATTGGATGGGCACTTAACCAGCCAGGTACATATACTTCTGTCTGTGTTTTTCTGGACAGAATGTGTAGGCTGCAACCTTTCCTGGATATTTTTGAGCAATATCCTTCTCAGCATGTCCAGGATGTCATGAGACCTAAGCTCTGCAAGTGCCAGCCTGGAGACCAGCTCATCAGCAGCCTGCTGCTCCACACTCCTCATTCAACAGGTGCTCACACTGACTGCAGCCACAGCCATGTGAGTTTGTACAGCAAAAATGAGGCTGAGACCCTCTAATTGCCTCTGTCTCCTCCATCTGAAAAGCTCAACAGCCAGTGCAAACCCCAAACTCCCACATAGAGATGACTTTACATGATTTAGTAAATGATTTAGTAGGTATCATTTCTCCCGTGCCCCAAAGTAATATTTTCTCACCAGGTAAGTAAGTACATGTTTCTGAGAAAGGAGAATGAAGCAGTACCAGCATTTCTGAGACTGATTTTACTGATTTTCTGGATGCAGAAATGCAGTGGGTTTAAAATGTGCTGTTTGAGTACTGAGATTTACAGAAGCAGAAAGTTTTTATCTTCTCACATACACTTACCCTGTATGCATTTTCTGTAGTCCTGATGTTCTTGGTCTAGGAAAGTTGCTACAAGTGTTGCCTAAGTGGAAACCAGAATCAGCTCTGTTGCAGGTGACTGAAGTGGGTGGAGTGGCACAAGGTGAGGCATGGGACTGCCTGATTTTTTCATAGTTTATTTTTCCATTGAGTTCCCAAAGCTGTAGAAACTTTTGCACGCAATTCAGCATATGGGTAATCCTACTGCATGTATAATATTTCAAATTCAGCAGGTGAGTTCAAAGGAAAGGGACATGCACTCCCTCGTGATCTCCATCTCACAGGCATGTGAAAGGCTGCAGCTCATTTGAAGTTTGGTCTCTCAGCAGAGGTACAGTCTTGAAATAACCTCTACGAGTGTACCATCACATCTGAGTTTTTCTGGCTGCAACTGAAGACAGAGAGATAATACTCTTCTGGTCAATGAATCCAACAAATGTGCTTAGAGCAAAACTCCCAGTCCATCTCTCTCCACGGAGAAGACCATTGACAGATCAAGTTTTTAACAAACCAGGAGAAAAAAAATCTTCCTTTCTGCATTTTGGTGTGTTAAAAATATGAGCAAAAATTTATACTGGTATATTGGCCAGTGTTCACACTTTCAGAGAATCTTTAATTAACCTCAGTTAAAACTGATCTATTCACTGCATTTTTTTCATCCTCTCTTAAAAGGAAGAAGAGACAAATTCATTAATAAATTGTGTAACTTGGATATTGACGCTGCTTGGTGTTAAAAGAGTGGTGTTTGTTTGATTTGTTTGTTTGCATCTTTTAACAGCCACAAATCCCACGATACACTTACTTTCCATTGATCTATTTTCTAAACCATACTTTTCAATAATCCATATATTTAAAACTTAATATCCACAGTATGTCCTGATTTCTGCTATGCAAATGGGAATACGTAGAGTGCTGTGAATTTAGATCCACATTTTTATATGATGCCCATTCTCTCTAGTTTCAACACATAATACAGAACATTTGCAACTTCTTTACAACTCACCTATATACACATTGTTATTTTAGGGTCAAGCTGTTAAGTGCAACTGGTTCCTTGTGGAACCTCTTAACTGCAGCAATGATGAAAAGCAGGTTTTGGTCCAAAGAGCCTAATGGAGAAAGAAAGCAGGAGAAAACAACGTGTGCAATGTACCCTTCGAATGCAACATAGCAAGAGTTAGCTTAAATACTTTAATCAGAAGGTAGAAAGCAATTTGGTTTGGCAGTTTGTATCATATTGCTTGTAGATTCCAGCTCCTGAGAACAGGAAACCCTAAAATCTCAAGTCAGTAAAGAAGAGATTCAGTAAGGTCAGAGGAAGTGTGAGAAATGGGAGCAAGGAAAGATATGGTTTGCAGAAAGACACGACATGGAAAATGCTCACCAAAGGCAGAGATTACTTGAGGCAGAAATTAAGATACAAGAGGCTCAGAAAATATGACAGGAAGCTGCTCTAGACCCTTGATGGCAGAGTGAAAAGACAGAGGAAAGGCTGGCAAGTTCAGATAAAGGAGGTGATTGCAGCCTGGGTGATGGGGACCAGGACTGTGCAGAGGCTGCCAGGGCACAGGGAGGGAGAGGAAGGTATTTCTGTGGGTAGGGGGGCACTCTTCCTTCCACGGTTTCAGAGAGGTGGGGTTGGGGTGGGGGAGCAGCAAGATCAGAGGGTACTCACTGAGCAATGAACCAGAGAGGAGAAATTAACAGGGAGCTAATGATCATTCCAGAGTGAAGGATCCTGCCATGTGCTAGAAATGGCAGGCAAGAATAGAGGCTTTTCAAGTTTCTGGTAATGACAGTTCAGACAGGCCCATCTATGTCAGAAACATCAATACAGTGTATTACAGGCGTTCACATGCCAGGCACAAACAAACAAAACCCCCTTCTTTTCTTCTTTTAGGAAACACCCGAGTCACCTTCACCTTCCATAAGCCTCCAAGCCACACCTGGCACAATCCTTGTTCCTGTTTGCAGGGCCACAGGCTTTATGATGCAGCCTGCAGGTGATGGAGACAGGTGGACCTGAACCTGTCCCCTGTCCCAGTGCAGAAGATGGAGGGACTCTTGGAGAGCCTTGGAGGATGCTTGGAAGAGGCAGTAGGGATGCACTCTGCCAGTGGGACCCTTTCTGCTTTTGGCACTGGCACTAGAAGTTAGTGAGCTCTGTGGGAAGAGAAAGGGAAGTGAGGAGAACAGACAGAAATTGCCCTGCCTGAGTCCCAGCAGCCCTGGTGCCATAGTTTGCTGACGATGTGGAGCTGTTAGCTTGGAGCAGGGGGACAAGCAGAGGAGAGGTTTGCAGAGCCCAGAGTGGAAACCCAAAACAACAAAGCAGGAAATCTGGGTTTCTCTTGTGGTTGTCGCCACTGCTGGGGAAGTCACTTAACCTGTGTGCTTCAGTTCCCCCGCCCTGTGTGTTGCAAACACTCCACTGGAGTCGAGAGTAGGCACCGGCCCTGGTGCGGTGGGGAGGAGCCTGAACACCCACGCGTGTGAGGAGAGGGCCTCTCTGCTGCGTTTCCACTTCCAAAACCACAGCTCTGAACAAGCAGATATTTTATTACGCTGATGCTGGCAGTCTAATCTGAATCTTTCCACTCTGTTTGTGCCCTATTATCTGGCCCCAAGCTGCAGGAGAATGGCAAGGAGGAGGCTCTGCATGGCCCTCCTCGTGCATCCCCTTGCGTCTGCTTGCAGCAGGAGATTAAATCTGCCCTTGTTACTCTGCCTCTCCTGCAGTGTTGTAGATGGATGCCAGATCTCTGTCCTCATCTGAAACACCATTTAGCAGAGGTTGTGAGACAGTAAAGCGATAAGAATAGTTGTATACTTAAATACTAAGTGAGATCCTAAAGCCAGAACAAATAGCCTACCATCAAATTATTCAGAAGGTATCTCAGGTGTAAAACATGGATACGTGCCTGTGAAGGACAATTCCAGGGATATAAACACCTACAGGACCACAGTTTTGGCCCTGCCTAAGAGCTGACCTGAAGTAATTGCAGCTTTAAGGCTTTGCTTACATTTTTGCTGCCGTTCATGTTTATTGAAATAGATTATTTCTTAATTTTCCACCTATCCAAATGAAAATTTTCACTGAGAGCTATGTCTGCTGTCTAAATTGTTTCTTGTGCATTACAGGTAGAACTGGCTTCCTCCAGCCCCTTATACAGCTGGTTCATCCCACAAAGGCGTTATTAAACTGGTCATGGGGAATAGAGATGGGAAATGGGAGCAGAGATGGCATAGATATTTACCCTCATCTGGGTTGTCCTATAAATCCTTAAGATCTTTTACCTAATAACCGAAGATTTGTTTTACATTATTCATCCTTTTCCTATGTCTCTTCTTCTGCCCTTATCTTTTCTATATCAGAGTTACCTGACTCTCTTTATCTTGTCCCTTTGACGCCCTTTTTTCATTGCCAATGCAGTTTTCCTCTTTTACCTCACTTCCCTTGTGAAGTCTCCTGCCTTTGTGCTCTTTTCCAGAAGCATCATCTTCTATGGTAAACTGCAGATCATATCTTTTTGCTTTCTCCCATAGTGGTTGATTTTAATCCTTAGTCCTAGTCACTTGTGACTAATTGGATTGCTATCATAAAATCGTAGGCATTTGCACTGGGAATTTACCCTGTGGTAATCTGAATTTAAGTAGCTCCACTCTTAGCTGTTATTACTTTCAATCAGTTACTTTCCACTGTGAAAAATCAGGTTTGGGGTGGGTTTTCCTCTAAGTTCTTTATTTTGAAGACCATTAAGATATATTCTCTAGAAAAGGGGATTTAATTTTTAGCCTTTTCCTTTGGATTGTTTTTGTTTTAATTTTTGTTTGTTTGTTTGATTTGTTTGTTTGCTTCTTTTAACAGCCACACAACCTAGAAGAGAAGGTTTTGAGTTAATTTCCCCCTCTTCCTGCATCCAGCAGTTGCTCAAGCTCTTTCTCCTGTTTTCTATCTCTTGGATCCTCGTCCCCTGGAGCTGCCTGGGATTTCTTTACCACATGGCACTGTGCCAAGTAGTACCTTCCCTAAGGCCTCAATAACAAATTTCTAATTGCTCTAAGCATCGTGTCCTTCCTGTGCTCGCTAGGCTGTAACTTCGCTTTTCAGTGGTTCTCCTATTTCTTCTTCAGTATTGCTTTTATTTACAGATATTTTAGAATATCGAGGACCTTCTCAGGCTGGCTGTACTTGTTTTGGTGGGGATTTTGGTTTTGTTTTGGGTTGGTTGTTTTGTTTTTTAATAGATAGACACCACGTCTCATACTGTCGGAAACAGCCACGCTGTAAAATCTTGGTGCACGCTTGGATCTCGTGCAGATGAGGGTGTGCTCTCCACATCTGAAGGAGGATGCTGTAGAATCAGAAAAGCTATAGGGAATAGCAATTAAAATGATGAGGAGAATGCAGCAAACTGCTTATGAAGAGATACTGGAAAGGCTGGATCGCCTGGATTTGGAGAAGAGAAGGCTGAGGAAGGATATGACAGAAGCTTACAAAACATGAAGGGAATAGTAAGGGGAATAAAAAGCTATTGTTCACCTCATCCATCAATAGCAGAAGTGTGGGCACTCAATGAAATACGAATGAATTTATAACAGAGAGTAGCAAGAAACATTTTACATGGCAATTTGAGAAATTTGGGAACTTGTTGCCCCTGGAGGTTGTGGAAATGGGCAGAACCATAAGATGCAAAGGCACTGGAGAAAAATATCAGAAACAACAGATCAACAAACAGATCCTGAATAAAAGAAACCAGGACGTCTCCTCTAACCTCCCTAATCCTGTAATTGCTGTGTGGGGCACTACAAGGACAGTGGGCCTTGGGTGGCACCAAGGCTTCTGTGCTGTCCCCAGAGAGCCAGGACATACAGACACTGATCTGATCTGATCTGACCTGATCTGATCTGATCTGACCTGATCTGATCTGATCTGATCTGATCTGATCTGATCTGATCTGATCTGGGAGGGCATTTCCTGCACTCTCCTGCCTTTCCTGTTTATTGCTAGAGATCATTAAACAGCAGGAGTAGCACCATGCAGAGAGAAGAAAGCAGGAACATGGCCTTTTGGGAGAGATGAATGCTCAGAGGCTGGCAGAGTTAATAGGAGTCAGCAAAATTTCAGAGGGCTCAGGTGAGGCTGAGACACTGGGATGCTCAGCAGGAGAAAGCAGAGGGAAGATGTCATTGTCAGAAACAAATGCTGGGGCCAAATGGCTCTCCTTCTACACCAAGCTGTCTTGTTAGATAAAAATTGCAAGAGAGGAAAGCTGATTTGTAGTTCTGTCCTGCTGCAACTCTTTGTGGGTTGCAGTGATAATGAAAATAATCCAGAAAGGAAATATACGGTGCCCCTGTAAACTGTTAAGAAATAGACCTGCGGTGTGTTAAGGAGAAAATTTTTTGCACACGGAAGGATACTTCATGATTAAAGACAGTTTCTGGTTTACCCAGCCTTCCTGTATGGGCTGATGAGGGCTGCTCAGTCTGTAATTTTAAAAAAATAATATCTGTGCCCCCTGGTCTTTAGCCTTGTCTACCCAACCTGTGAGCAGTTACAGCCAGGGACCATCTCTTTGTACCTAGCACCTGAGAAACATGATTTAATTGAGCATATATTCCATAAGCACTTTTTCCTTTGAATGGATGTGCTGTAATGTCAGAGTATGGAAAGCCAGTAAATACATCCACTGATGTTATAAGGTGGGAAAACAATAACTGAGCAAGAGAAGTGTTTTTCTGCTCTGTATAACCAAGCTCTGGGAATCAGAAACACGGAGGTTTTAAATCACCCCTTGCACCTGCAAGGTGAATGTCAGAAGTTTGTCATGGTGAATAAACATCGTGCAAGACATAATACACTTCATGTTTAGAAAATCTCCAACCTGTAATGGGGCTGGGGACCTTGTGTGCAGGTGGACCTCTTACCACTCCCCTTCATGAAATCCTGACTGCCCTGCTTGGCCCTTCTCACAAAAAATTGTAAGCAGGAGGGGAGTCAGCTCAACTTTAGATCTGGTCCAGGATGGCAGATTTGCAACTCCAGTTTATTTGTAGCACAGAGAATGTTAAAACATGCAAGCACATAATCAGTAGCCAAAGGATAATTTTTAAAAACAGATTTTTTTTGTTTCTGTGTAAACCTCTTCCCGTTGTCAGCATTTCTGCATGATTCCTGTTTACCTTTTGCTAGGGAGTAATTTCACAATCAGCTCCAGCTAGTTCATTTTCCAGAAACCCAAACTGAAACTTAAAATAAAATTGACTTATAAAAAGAACTCCAAAATATGCACAACATAGGAGGGGGAAAAAGGAGGGAAAGGTTTGCCTTGAACCCTGATAAAGAGGTGAAGTGTAATACTACTCTGCTCCCTATTTACCCAGTTCAACAGGCAGCTGTGTTTGGTCCAGGCAAGTGAAAACAGCAGCAAAATGTTCCTGTTTATATTGGGGCTCCTTTAAATCTGTTTTGGCGGCTGTTTGCTTGGCTCCAATTTAACAAAAACGAGACACCAGGAAAGAGTGGTTCCAGTTGAGGCAGGGATTCTTGCTGGCATCAGTGGTGTTGAGAAAAGTTGTCCAAAAAGCTGCCCAAGGCTCAGCCAGACTCAAGCATTGCTGATCTCCACACACCAAATCTGCAGAAATTTGGGAGGTTAAAGGCTGGACATGAGCCAGAGGTTGTAAAAACAGGACACTTGACTCCTGTTTTGTGGCAGACACTTGTGTTAGCATCTTCCTCTCCTACAGAAATCTTCCATCTGCCTGTGTTAGTTAAGACCCACCAAAAGCCAGACTGGCCCCAGGAACAAGTCCCTTCACCACTGACTTACTCTGGAGCATTTCTATCATCTAAAGTTGATGGTGTCTTTTTAAATGCAGCCCCAGCCCTCATGTGGGCAGGAAGAAAAAAATCCAACAAGCAAACAAACAAAACCTCCTCAAATCCTTTTCCCCTACTATTCGACCTGTCAGAACATCAGCACTGGAGAAACTGGATACCTTTCATTTCAGCAAGGGGAGGGGAGGCACTTTTATCACTTTTTCACATCATGACTGAGGATAAATGGAAAAAAAATAATGAAATGAAAATAAATGTTTCAAGTTGAGTGAATCTTCTGGAGGTGCTGCATTTTTTCAGATTACATGAAAGTTTTCTGAAACTTTTGAAAAATTTTCAAATTAAAGACTTTCTTGGAAACTGATGTCACTCTCCTTTTAACCAGGACTGTAAAATATAGCCTGAAATTCACTCTGATTGGACAACAGACAAAGAGATCCCCACCCCAGGATGTCACTATTGGGTGGACTCTCAGCAAATTTGCAGATGACTTCAAGCTGACTGGTAAAGTTGACACACTGAAGGACAGGATGCCATCCAGAGGGACCTGGACAACCTCAAGGACTGGGCTCATGAGGTTCCACAAGGCCAAGTGCAAGGCGCAGCACCTGGCTTGGGGCAACCCCCAGTATCCACACAGGCTGGGGGATGAACATATCCAGAGCAGCCGTGCCCAGAAGAAGTTGGGGTGCTGGGGGATGAGAGGCTGGACATGACCCAGCCGTGTGCACTCCCAGCCCAGAGAGCCAAACGTGTCCTGGGCTGCATCCAGAGCAGCGTGGGCAGCAGGGTGAGGGAGGAGATTCAGCCCCTCTGCTCCACTCTCGTGAGACCTCACTTGCAGTACTGTGTCCAGCTCTGGGATCCCCAGCTCCAGAAGGACATGGACCTGTTGGAGCAAGTCCAGAGGAGAGCCATGAAAATGATTAGAGGAATGGAGCACCTCTCCTATGGAGAAGGCTGAGAGAATTGGGGTTGATTGGCCTGGGAAAAAGAAGGCTTTGGGGGGACCTAATTGTGACCTTTCAGTACCCTGAGGGACCATACAAGAAAAGAAGGGGACTTTTCACAGGAGCATTCAGTGACAGGAGAAGGGGGAATGGTTTTAAACTGAAAGAGAGTAAGTTTAGATATTAGGAAAGAAATCTTTACTGTGAGGGCAGTGAGAGACTAGAACAGTTTGCTCAGTGAAATTCTGGGTGCCCTATCCCTGGAAGTGTTCAAGACCAGGTTGGATGGAACCTATGGCAGGGAGATTGGAATTAAATGATCTTTAAGGCCAATTCCAACCCAGTCCATTCTATGATTCTGTGACTCTGTGATTGTCTTTTAACCTGCAGTTTATAGGAAGGAGCATATATTTGACTGCATATATTTGTCGGGGTAAAGTTGCTACCTAACCTTTGCACTTTCAGTCAGTCTTGTTTTGTATCTGCACTGTTGATTTTTGGTTGGAATAGTCAGCCACAGTTGTGCATAGTATTGTGATTGCTACCTGCATAACCCCTGTGATTTCAGATTATCTGAAGAACACTGTGCTATTGAGATACTGCTCAAAAATGCAAATATACACTGTGGGAATGCCCAGAAAAGGTGGTTTCCCATCTGACTTCTATTTTTGCACAGGAAGATAAACATTAAACAGTGGAAAGAACAAAAACATGATGGGAGTTGAGAGCATGAGGCAAGGAGAAGATATAACAGTTCTTTGGATGAAAGTTTTTGCAAAACAACAAATACACTTGCCTTGGAAGCCACAGACATTGTTTTCACATGACAATAGCTCTCACACATGGGCCTCAGGCTCGGTGCAATCTTACAAGGTATTTTTAGATGAGAGTGGCTATTGCTGCTTTCAGTGTCTAACCTCAACCATCCCTTAGTGTGCCAGTTCCTTGCTTATCTTTCAAATCTCTTGCCTTGGCCTTCAGTAGCAGCTCAGATTTCTGAGTCTTCTGTATGTGAGCAGATTTCCCCCAGCTAGAAGAGTGCAGTCTGTAAAGAAAGTCTGTGAGTTCAAAGCAAGGCTTAGAGAACCCCAACACATCAAAACTCAGAGGTGAAAGACAGAAAGTTTGAAGACCATTTAGAAGGCATAGTAAAGGTGAACAATTCCCTCCTTCTCCTTCTCCTTCTCCTTCTCCTTCTCCTTCTCCTTCTCCTTCTCCTTCTCCTTCTCCTTCTCCTTCTCCTTCTCCTTCTCCTTCTCCTTCTCCTTCTCCTTCTCCTTCCTCTTCTTCTTCTCAGACAATGAGGACTTTTTCAAGGAGATGTTTTATCCATAACTTTGTGAAGTTAGGTCTATCACTATCTTCAAATGGTTGAGAGCTTCAGGCACAAAGGGTTGTGGTCACCTGAAAGCCACTTTGCAAAAGCACTCTTGGTGCAACAAAACCATCATGGTATGAAAAAGAAAAAAGGAATTGAAACCTGAGGCAACTGCAATGCAACAGTTCTGCATTTGGAAATAACTTCTAGCAATGTCATGATGTTCATTTACAGAGATGGAACTGGGGTTCAAAGGAGAACCAGCAGATAAAACAGCTTGCTCAGTGGAGCTAAGCCCTTGCCCAAAGTGGAAAGAGGAGAGGGGGCAGTGTGGCAACATGAGGTCTAAGCAGGCCCTTGGCAAGCCAGTTGTTAGGGCAGCCTGGAATGGAAGTCCTTGTGTGGCTGAAGCCATTTCAGCTGTAAAAGATGCCACCAAACTGACATATGATTGATAGCTGATAACACCTTTTATCTTACACTGCTTGAGTCATCCTCATTACAATCAGCACACCAAGAGCAGTTTGTGAGTTAGGGGTGTAATTGCCTTAACATCCCAGCAGTCAAGAAAGAGAACTCCCAAATCAACCCCAGTTTCCTGGAGATGTGTCTCCTTCTCATGGAGTATGCACCTACAATCCTGAGTCAGCTACCCCTTTTTGGTGCCCAAATGTAAGTAGGGAAAATTGGTTTGGAGGCCATTCTCCAAGAAGTCAGAAGGTAGCAGTGATGGAGCAGGGTCTGTGTCACAGAGGGATGAGTCTGTCCAAGAAAGGGTGCCAAGGAAATGAGGAGCCCTGTCTGCAGCAAGGGCAGGCCTTCTGCTGACACCATGTTTACCAGTAGATGTCCTCTCTAGTGATCCTTTCAAGGTTTATAAAGTCCTCCCCAGCAATGTATCCAAGTGTCTTGCAGATATTGTACAGCTCATAAAACACAGGGTGCACATCAGTGCTGCTGCAGAGAGCATCTCCCTCCCTCTTTGTTCACCTCCCACTGTCAGGAATGTCGATGCATTTCCTGTACAACCATCCATCTCTTTCAGATCAGAAAAATGACTGCTCTTCCCTTCGAGGCTCCGGAGAACTGCTGCCAAGAAAAAGCACAGATATGTC
This sequence comes from Notiomystis cincta, assembly GCA_013398075.1. Lineage (NCBI taxonomy): Eukaryota > Metazoa > Chordata > Aves > Passeriformes > Notiomystidae > Notiomystis > Notiomystis cincta. Next base: position 27,773 of record VZRX01011880.1, read on the forward strand.
TGGTGCTGCGGTGAACTGTGAAGACAAGGATAGCTTACCTCTCCTTTCTGAGAAAATTGGGCCATCACATTCCCTCTTTAATCTCAGAGCTTTGTGATATCCTTCTTGATTTCCATAGTATTTCAAAACTTTGTTTGAGGGGTGTTGGGGATAGCTTAGAATGGATACATTTTTGTATTCTTCCTTAGGTAAGTGTCACTACATCAGAAGCAGGATGGATCTCTGGGCTGCACAGGGCTGTCAGTTCTTGTCTTCTTAACATGCTCATATTTATTTCTACGCCAATATTTTCCACTCGATGAAAGAGCTTTTTGGAATTTTACTCTGATATATTCACAAATATATCTGCTCTCTGTCTTTGATTTGCAAGACTAAACAAGCTGACAGCTTTCTCTGTCCATTCATAGAAAAGGTCTCCTTTCCCTCAAACATCCCACGATGTGAGAACTCTGCTTGGAGAAGCCAAGGAATTCCTACGATGTGCATAGAAAATTACCAGGCATGAAACATTTCTGAAAAATACTGTGGTTTAAGGCATCCTATAATCAGCATTTTTTACTTTTCTTTCTTAACACGTTGAGGTTACCTATTAAAGTGGATAGATGTCCTATAAATACAATTTAAATTCTTAAAACGAAATTTCAAGAAATAGAAAATCCATAAGATAATTGTGATATTTAAAAAAAATCTAAGAATTTTCAGTAAAATAATTTTAATAAAACATACTACCTTATGTTACAAGTCAAAATAGCATTAGTAGTTTCAATGATGCTTTAAATTAAGCTGATTTATACATGTGTTATTTAATATCTCTAAGCAATATTTGCCTCATTTCATATAGATTTCAGGTTGCTTTTGGCAGTTTATATATAGTAGCTAACTCCTTAACACATTTGTGAATGTGATTAATTTATTTTTAGTTGTTTATGGCAAGTTAATATGTTTCTATAAGTAGCAATGATGGTAAAATTCTCCCAAAGCATGGCAGTTACAGATGCAAGCATTATAAAGACTAAATAGTATGTTATCATCTTATAAATTTGTCCTTGAGATAATACAAAATGAGGCACAGTCAGTTAAGATATTAATCCTGTATGTTTAAAGTCCCTGACAATGAAACTATTTTATGAAATAGCTTTTAAGGCAGTTATAAGAGCGGTTCTGTCTCCATTAACACCCACACACACATTAAGCAAGCCTCCATTTCACTTTGATAATTTTAGAACTGGATAGCTTTGTTATGAAGCCGAGAAAGCAACAAACTCTGTGTTCCTTTTGTGCTGCCTGCAGAACGGGGGAGACGAGCTCCAAAAGCGGGTATCCCTTGCACAAACGGAGCCACGGACGGCAGGGCTTGCCCCAGGTGATGCCTCTGCGCCTCCTGGGGAGCTGCCGCCACTTCGCGGGGCACCATCACTGCTCGGACCCCGAGCTAGCGTTTTGCAAACCTGCAGTGTCACAAAAGGGCTCTGCTCCTGACAGAGGTGTGACTGGGCACAAAAGGCCGTGGGGAAAGGCAGAGCTGAGGCAGAGCTCGGCAGGTTGTGGCTACAGCGGGTGCTGCGAATGCTTTGCCGCGTTTCTCAGCCTTGCCGACCCTTAGCCAGCTGCGGTGCTGCCGCCGCGGATCCCCCCGTTTATGGCGCTCGAGCTGGGATGCTGAAAGTACAGCTTGTGGGAGCACCTAACTCCCAGCGGAGCTCGAGCAGATCTTCAGGCTTCTCTCCCTGTCTCACTCTCCCCCTTCCCTCTCTGCTCTCCCCCTTCTGCTTTGCTCTTACAGCTCATTAACTCACTGATTTCGAGCTTGGTCCCAGCAGATTCTCACAGAGGCAGAGCAGTAGCTGAGCTGCATAGACATATTTGTGAGTTATTATCTAAAAGGAATTGCTGCTGATCGATTGACAGGAGGGCAAACTAAGAGACAACAAATTCTCCCCTCCTTTCTCTTCCTTCCTTCCCTCCCCTGCCCCTTCTTTTGGTCAGTAAGAGGTAAAGAGCTTGTGCCACTCAATGAGAATAAGGCAGCAATATGGGTAATGAAAATGTGCACAGTTCTATGATGTAAGATGAAAAGCTGAGGCACAGAGGCACTCAGGCTTAGGGGAAAAGCCTGGCTCGTAGCTCATGGGCATTCAGAAGAGAGGCTCAGCAGCTGCACTTGATGCTGTCTGGTTTCATTCACTTGCAGATGAAGCAAGCCTTGCTGTGGCAGGAGACAGCCTGGTGGTGCCAGAGCAGCGTGGCTGTCAGGAGGTGACCCACGGGGGTCTGTGCCCCGTGCCTTGCTCTCAGACCCCCTGGCACCCCTCTGTTCCTTTCATGGCCATCACGAGGAGGGCCATCTGGAGAAACTACTGTGCATCTATGCCTGTGTCCATCTCAGAGTTTGCAGTGACAAAAACAACGGGATCACCTCTTCAGAGAAATACCACCCAACAATGCTGGAGCTGCTGGGTGCACAGAGCAACTCTGGGATTTTTTCAGTTAATGGTCCTGCAGCCCCACATTGACTCCAGTGTGATATTTATCTCCACCTCAGGATGAGATCCCGCTGTCAGCAGAAACTCCAGCATAACCACAGCAGTGGGGAGGAGTCACCTCTCTGGAGCATTACCTGGCACAAAAGCTGTCCCAAGGCAAAGCAGAAGAGCTACTGGTTACCACTGGTTCTGCTGGTTTTCATGCCAATGTCAGCCAAATCTCTTCAGGATGGGACAAGAGGGATGGGTGCAGAGGGGACTAACTTGGCTTCACCAGAGTTTGGAAGGAGAGCACCGAACAGCAGGGTAGCAATCAGGTGTGGAAACTCAGCAGAGTAAATAAATTAATATCCTGTCCCCAGTGTGAAAAGTGTTCCCATGCTTCATACAAAGCCAGTGGAGAAAATGGGTATTTCTGAGCCCTGCCCTGTGCAGGGAGGGATGGAGGGCAGCCAGCTCTGGAGGAAACCCTGCAGCGCCAGCGGCTGCCTCTGAGCAGAGGAAGCCCCTATCGTGGTGGCCCATGCTCTGCCCTCTTGGGCATAATTATTTAGCCTATTCATTTCCTAATGTTTGCTTTAGAGTAACAGACAGATGCACCACATGATATTTGTGTTTTGCCTTGGTGCCAAGTACTATTACCCTGTATTCTCTGTGTGGAAATGCAACAGGGACACCACCTGCTTGCTGAAGTTTATTCTCCCAGTGAACAAGACAGAAAAAAAGCCAATTTTTTTTTTCTGCAGTCTTACACACAGGAGAATGAGCAAAACTCCATTCAAGTAGGGTTGCACTTCAGCAACTCTTAAGCACATCCGCTTTTCAGCAGCATGTGCTTAAATGATTTGCTAAATTGGACTTGCACATGGAGCCAAAGCCATTTCAGGAAAACGCTCCCGGTGCCAGCAATTAGACAGGCACTAGCCAGGTCCAATTTTTTTGTCTTAATTATAGGAAGGTATTTTATCTACTAGTGCATTCTTTCAAGTCATACATATAACTCTTCAACAAGTAATCCAGGAGGTCAAAAAAACATTTTGCAAAGCTTCCGAGATGCAAAGGCACAATAAGAGGAAATAATTATTTTTTCCATTTAATGGCAAAAACAGAAAGAAGGGTGTCACTTCTCTGAAAATCACATTGGCTCTCCTGCTCCTCTGAGGTTCTTCTAGGAAACAGGACTGGGTTCCTTCGGTTCCCTTTGAAGAGGACAATGTCACTGGATTTCAAGCCATTCATTTGCAGAGACCAAAGACAAATATTTTCCTGAACTTTGGCTACCTGAATCAGGGGGAAAAAAATGTTTATAAACAGACACTGATGTTATTGATGACATACTTGGCTAAAATCACAAAGGCTTATCAGTATTCAGGGGCTTCTGAAGTAGGGTTTGTAAATGTCTAATATGTGTGTAAGTGAGCTATTTCCTGTAAATCAATGTACCTTACTTTAGACTTCAGCTTAATAGCAAACATACCCTCCAAAACAAATGACACAATCATCGCTTTATCTCTACATGAACGCTGTCCTATACCATTCTGCTCTTTTGTCTTTTTCTTTCAGCAGAAAATTTGTACTCGTCATAAGCTTCAATTAAGGTAAATGAGCGCTATAAATCTGGAATCCCTGAATGTATAATCAGCAAACAAAGGCTGGTTTCTTGGATGTTTTTATTAAGAGGATGTGTCTTAATGAATAGATAGCAACAAATGCTAGAGATGACAACAGCATAGCAAAGTGGGGACTTGCTTTATATGGTTTTAAGAGTGCCTGTTCCGATAATTCAGGAGACCAGAAGAACAACATGGAGCAAACACATTACTTCAGAGATCAGGGAAAGAAAACAACTCCATTTCTTCTTGTCCTTCAGACCACAGAAGGCAGATGGATAGAGGTTTCTGTATTCTAGATTTCTGGTATTAGCAATATTTTCATATTCCTCCCCTGTCAAGTGATGTAAACAGACAATATCCTGACCTTATTGGAGCCTAGCCAGTTTATCAGTGCCCTTGCCTGTTTTTCAGAGCTGCCACGAAGAAAGCAACTGTTGGCCAAGCAAGAGAAGCTGATTGAACTGGCTCTCACACCACTGGTGAGCCTGGTCCACAGCTCCATCTTGCCCTTTCTTTCCAAGCCAGTACCAGGGTCTAACGCACATCATTTGTCCTACAGAGCTTCTGAAGTAGACCTGTTGTGTCTTTTCTCAGGCACAAAGTCAGGAAAAGGCAGTTTGTCTGCCTCTTTCACGGCTCAGAGCTGATTCACCATAAAGTGGGAACCTCCAACGCCGTGAGTTTTCCCTGTTCTATGAAGTGAAGAGAGCAAGTGGCCTGGCCTTGCTCCCCCCTGGGCACTGGCACGTCACAGGGTCTCTCGAGAGGCTGACCCTTGGGCCCTGCTCTCTGTCACGTGCACCGGGAGACACAGGTAAATATGTGATGTGGTGCTCTTTGGACAAGGGCTGTTTGCCACCCCTTAGAAGAGATTGAGGCTCGTTTCACAACTAAAGGGTGGGTAAAGCTAAAACATTTGGGAGTTGGCCCCATCTGAGTACACACATCTCTCTAGTGGGATGTCCAAATTGCTAAGTCTTCAGTGGTGTTTTCATCAGTAATGCAGCGTTACACAGAAATCTCTTACACAGAGCAAAATACAAAAATCTCACCCCCAACAAACAGTCAGGGCTTAAGATCACATTGAGATTTATGAATTTTAAATTATCTTCTCAAATTAAAAATGGCTGTCCAGAGAGAGGGAGGAAATAGCCTGGACCATCTCACACTTCGGCGGCACTAACCAGGCAGAGCAGAAACTAAACCAGACCTCATCTCTGAGCAGATGTGTTTGGAACCTTCCTGCCAACACTGCTTGCCTGTGTGGATTCTCCAATGTCCAGACAAGAATGGGTTTATGAGCCATCACCTCCCTTCATGATAATTATCATCAAAAGGGAAGAATTAAACCACTGGATTCACACATTATGGGGATAGGAGAGACACACATATGGCTGTAAATTTTCTAAGATTATGTATTAACCTTAGGAAACAAGAGTTATTTATCTGGTAGAGCAGAAAGTGGTACAGCAGCTATTCCTAAAATCAGAGGTGCTTACTGGAAAACCTAGCAGGGTGTATTCCATTAGCTAAGAGGAATCTTTGTCTCAGCAAACACCAGGGACATTTCCCCAGCAACGTGCCTGGGACAAGAAATCCACTGGGCCATGAGGTGCCCAGACTATGTGAAAGCTGCTTTCATCACCATCACCCAGGAACGTTGATTTTGCATGGTCTGCTGAGATTCACCATTCCCAGGGGCTGGCTGCAGTTTGCCATGCAGGGATAAGGATGCAGATAGACCAAAACTCTTCCTCCAGCCAGCTGGGCACTACTGGAGCCATCCTTGGGTCCGGGAAAGTCTAATGCTCTGTCAGGAAAGTGTGCTTGAAGGTCTGAAACTCTCCTTTGCGAAGGCTCCATGTATGGCTGAGGTCAGGCTTGAGGTAAGCAGGGAGAATTAGGAATTCATTCTCTTGCTGCAAGCTCGGTGAGGGGGATTTTCTCTGTAATATCTGAGTGCTGCTTTATAATAAGAAACTAATTACTTTAAATGAAGTAAGGCTCAGTGCTGCAACTAGAGAATTAAATGTAAAGTATAATCATTCCTTGTATCGACAGGACAGCGAGTAATTGGCTACTTTCCTGCAATTTTCACCTCAGCTCACCTTGGTATGCAGTCACTTCACTGCTCTGCCTCAAACTTCGTTTCTGTGCCAAGTTAACAAGGGTGCAATCTTTTCCATTAATTGTAAGAGGTTTTGGAGCAAGCCCTGCCCAGGTGGGAATTACAGCTGCAGTGTGATGGTGCTGCCTGCTGTCGCTGAAGCTCTCATTCACAGAGCTCATCACACAGCCGTCCGTAGGCCAGCAGCCAGAAATGCACTAGTTAGCTCCTTGTAGATACACCTGCCAGGTGATTACAGCAGCACAAAGGGATTTTTGTCAACTGGTAGTCACTGAAAAAGCCAATGCTCTTCACAGATGCAGGCCACTGGGTCTGACCCAGTAGAGCAAACTAAGGTCAGATCAAACCATTCAACTCTGTCAGTTCATGAGAGTGTTTCAGCAGTGCTGTGTTTGGTACCATTTAGCGAAATGAAGAAATTAGGATATTTCTAATAGCTACAAGAAGCTGATACTTCCTTTTCTATTCGTACTCCAGGGTACTTTGGGCTTCTCCAGACCTACTACCTCAGTCTGCCTGGAAAAATTTGAACCTGCCCTGGCTGTTTCCTTGAGCAATGTGGCAACAACAGCTGGAGAATACTTTCAGTTAGTGATCCTGATGTCTATTTCTGGAGTAATTTACTGAATATATAATAATTCAGTAATCACTGAAGCAGACCCTTTTCCCCAGCTGCCAGTTTACAGATCCCATGGATTTTCTGTCCTCATCTCTCAGTTAATGTTTAAATATTGAATAGTTATTCTTTATTGATAAATATTTAAGTGACAGAGGTATGCTTCTGAGGCCTCTTGCAAGAGATATGGCTGAGGAGAATTAAAAAGGAGAGGAACTGATTTGGAGCCAAATGTAAATCACAGTGAGGATATGACCTGCATCTCTTATCCCTTGGATAAACAGCCACAGAACTCTAGAATTGAAGAACAAGATTATAGCACTTAGTAGGCAGACAACCCCTTTGAGGGTATTTGTTCATTTCTTAGGCTCTGGGATTCACCCAAGGCAGTCAAATACAAATTCCTAGAAGGACAGAGACCCTATCAGTAAATGAGAGTATCCTGCCATGTCTTACTGTGGCTCTTCCCTGATAAGAGGAAACAGCCTCAAGTTGTTCCAGAGGAGTTTTAGATTGGATATTAGGGTTGCCAGGCACTGGCACAGGCTGCCCAGGGAAGCAGTGGGGCCACTGTGCCTGGACATATTTAAAAAATGTGACACTAAGGAACAGGGTTTAGTGGTGGACTTGGCACTGCTGGTTTAATGGACAGAACGATCTTGAAGATTTTTTCCACCCTAAGTGATTCTATAATGCTCTGACAACACCAGTGGCTTTTCTGTCCTCTTCCTAGGCATAAAATGAAGAGGAAGTCCATTTCCTTTTTCCTCTAGCTGATTATGGACTTTGCTTGGCCTTTCCTTGCCACTATGACCATTTGCTTTCCCACTGTGCTAGTATTTGTATTTATTTGGGTCTCTGATTGAAAACACTGTAGCCCTGACTACAAGCATCATACTGCAAGTGTATTTGTAAACATGCTGAAAGGTGCACAGAATCACATCTCTGGAGGCAGCTGAGCATCTATCTCATGGTCCTGGGGAACACAACAAGAAGAGGAAAGAGCAAGATGCCTCATATATGGATTAGTAATTCAGGTGGAGGTCTAACTAAGGGGAAGACAGAAGAAAAATGTCAGAGACAAAAAGCTCATGAGCAGATCTGGTCAGGATCAGTAAGACTGCAGCTAAATTGACCCCCTAAGGGATATTTTTTTTGGTACTTGAGCACAAGCATCATGGTATACTTCTCCTTTGAACTGTGCCTCAGCCAGGTGTTTGGAGCCACCCTCACCTGCACTTTCCCCCTTCAGTGTCTGGAAAGGGGGACAGTTTCAACTGAGAACAGCCCTGCCCAAAAGGTAGTCAAGGTGTTTGCAGCACTGCAAGAGAAGATGCTTTCAGCTCAGAGCAGGCAGGGAATGGAAGATATCTGCTCATCCTATGGTCTGTAAAAGCAGTCCACAGCACCTTGCCAAATTCTCACCACCAAGTTGTGGTAGCAGTGGAGTTTCTAGATGCCAGCTTGGTTTTGTCTGACTTGTTGCTTAACACTCAAAATGTGGCCAGCTCTAGAGACAGAGAGCCAGCTGCTAAGTGGGATTTTACATCTTAAATTTTTTCATGGGAGCAGATTAGCGGATTAGTCATATTTTTTTTTCAAGCTGGTCCATAGTATCTCAGAGTCCCAACTGTAAAAATCAGGGTAGTTCCCAGCTTTTGGAACTGTTTGGGAAAGAATGGCATTTCTTGTGAGGAGTGTGAAGTTGGAAGTGAAAACTGCGCTTTGGTGTATGAACACACATCTCAGTGAGTTCCTGGGGTAGAGGTGTTAATAGGTGCCATGGATACAACAAAACAGGGGACTTGTTTCCTGTTGGAGTGATATTTCTCTCTGTTTATTCATATTACACTTATTACAACACTGTCAGCATGAAGAGGGTTATAATAATGAGGGCAGCAGAGATAAGATCACGTGCCTGCACAGGCTGCTGGTACCTTGCACACAGCTTGATCCTATTCAAAGGCTTAAACATACTTAAATCCTATCCAAATCCTTTATCACTTTAAGCCTCTTATGGCTTTAATGCTTCAAAAATACACTCTGGATCACTCAGCCTGACACACTGGAAAGAGAGGAAAGGCTGGGACTTTTGATGGCACCTGGGGCTTGTGCCTTGCACACCTAGCTCAGGGCAGACAGGGTCCTCAGAAAATTCCCAGTGGCCAGGCAGGCTCCCCCTGGGACCAGGAACAGGAGGAGACTCCCTGACCCCTGTTTCTGGGGAGTGAGATGGTGCTGGGTGTCATGGGCATGGAAACACATTCCTTTCTGGGAGAGATGACATGGAGGTGGGTTCGTGGTGCTGTAAATGAAAGCCTCTGCATGGCAGTGGGCTGTTGGAAAGGGTGACTGTCCCCCTGGGGCTGACATCCTTTATCATGGAGCAGGCACAGTGACAGAGATCCATGCCATCAGCATTTTAGGGTAGTAGTTGTGGGGGGGTAGGGTTTATTTTCCAGTCTGTGTGCTCACCCTGCTTGGCATGACAGAGACCCCACTCTGGTTGGAGTCTGTAGCTTTGACTGGGATATGAAGAAAGAAAAATGACAGCAACAAAGTCAGTCTTTAGGAATGGAGTTTGTTCTGCAGGGAGATCTCTATTTACCTCTAAAGTTAGGGTGTTGTGACTTGAGGGAAGGCATTATTATCTACCATAGTTCTTTTTCCTGGGACATAATAAGAGGTTAGTAGGTTTGACATTAAAGGATGATTTTAAAGTGTTCTTTTGCAGTATATTTTGTTGCATATGTCCACCAAGTGTGGGAATAAAATGTTATACTTAAGGGTTTACTCATCATGTGGCTTCTCTTGTTTCAATGAAAATAATTGATCCCAGACATGCAATAGTGCTTTGCAAGGAACCACATACTGTACCAAATGCTGCATACTGTACTCAGAGCAGAACTTTGTGTCAACCCATGTGAATTATTTGCAAGGCAAAATACAGAGGAATTCTCTCCAGGGTAACACCGAGGTTACAGCAGTTCATGTCACAAAGACGAATCAGCTTCTGGGCTGGAAAAGAAGAAAGAGCTCTATGATCTGCTTGTGGGGCTCTTCTGGTTCAAAGATGAGTGTGCCAGCAGCAAATGCTCACAGGAGGAGTTAGACAGCTCTCAGAGATGAGCAGCAGTGACCGTGTTCCAGCACACCCTGCAGACGGCGCTGGGGACGAGCAGTAACTCAGCTGTGGACTCGTTATCCACCACTGATCCTGGCGAGCTCCCGCCGTGCCTGAGCAGGGACAGGGTGCACAAGTAATGCCGGATTCCCGCTGCACCGCGGCACTGGGATGCAGGCTGGGCTCCCTCCCTGCTCTGCCCATCACCTCCCCATCCCAGCCTCCGTACAGTTGTGGCCCAGAGCAGCTGAGAGTGCAGGGCTGCTGGGATGACAGGGTGATGGCACCCACACAGCCTTCCTACTGCTGATGGCAGACATGCATCAGGAGGGAGCGTGGTTTTGGGTTAGGTGCAACCTCCCCATTCCTGCCCGCTCTTATGACAGCACAGTCTCTTCAGCCAATTATTAGCAAATTTGGGGAAATTTAAATTTCCCTGAATTACTTAACATTTACATAGTCTTTCTGATGACATGTACAGAGCAAATAGATAAGGGGACTTTTTTTCTTTGTTTGTTTGCTTAAACTTTAAGTTGCTGTTGTTGTCATTGTTAGGGTTTTTGTTTGGGTTTTTTTGTTTGTTTGTTTGGGGTTTTTTGTTATGTTCATGCGCTTGTTTTGTCTTCATTTCCATCCCTGCTTTCATTTTTTCCAACACTCAGAGACAGTCCACCCTTGAAATAATTCTGATGTGACTTACACCCAAAGGAGCTGGCTCCATATGATGGAGATTTCCAGCCTTCCTAGGAAATTCAGCATGTCAACCACAGTTTTCACATTACCTTCTCTTGTTAGTCAACTGCCCAAGAAATCCCAGCATTCGAAGACGAACAAACATATTCTTTGCAGGTTGTCCTAGAGGAAGGGAGAAGTCCATTCAGGGATACTGAGTAGCCCTGTGCATGGAGTCTGCTGAGGACACCAGCATCACAAATCCCAAATTGGCCCTGTTGTCCCAGCTTGTCCATCCCCAGAAGAACTGGTACCAATCCTCTATACCATGTGTGTTGACACCTAATAATCTGATCCTTTAGCACTCTGACAACTTGGGAAATCTACCTGTGTCCATCTTCTGGGCTTGGTTCTGAGGATCAGTCAGTAAGGGTCTTTGTAAGACTTTAACACTGGTGTTTATTTTGCCTGTGTGCATGTGTGTCCATTCTTTTCTTTCATTCTCTTTGACCTTACATATGAACTCCTGGAGCCATAGGAATGGAAAATTCTTGCATCACCTACACACATGAAAATCACCTTCATAAATGTCATGTACCAACGAGCAAAATGATGGCAACCTCTGTCAAACCAGATTTTTCCATCACAGCTGAGTGCTGAGGGGTGTCTGGGGGGGAGGGATGGACCCTGTCACTTTCTACCTCTGGCCTAAACTCCTGCTGTGATGTGTGAAAGAAATCGAGGAAGGGAAAACCATCCAGCTGTTTTGCTATACTTAGACACCTCATGTCTTTGTCAGGCTGGTTGAAGCCTCTGCACGTAGAGCCACCACCACTTGAGCAATCTGGGTCTGGGACAGCCCCAGGGGTGTTTGTGACCTGTTCATGCTGGGGCTGTGTGACCAGTGTTTGCACAACCTGGGCCAGACACTTCCCTGGCTCAGAGCAGGGTGAAGCAGATGTTGTGAAAGTCAGCTGGATGGCAGTAGGCTGAAGGCAAGTGAGACCCTCATTTCTCAACCCTTACATCTCCTGGACACAACCTGGCTCCTAGTCTGGCACTCATTCCTCTCACATTGGGGTTTACCCCTGAAGAATTCCTACACCAAGCCCAGGATGCAATGGGGTGAACATGGCAAAATCAGAGCCACTTGGCCTCCCCCGCAGCCTCTTCTCCCCTTCTTTCGTCACCCATCCAGTGCTAGGCAGGTTTTATTGCAGCTGTCTGTTTTCTAAAAATGACTTGGCCATTCATTCTTTCCATTTCTAGAAATCAATGAGAAATGGAGAGCTTGGAGGGAAGCTGTGGCCACTTCATTCTACAGCCAGCAGCTGTGGTAAGCCACTTGGACCTGAAGCAAGCACAAGGACATCTGCTCCAGCCTGCTCATACTAAAAGCCACAAAAGTTCCTGCAGGATGCTAAAACAACCTTGGAGGCTTCAGTAACAAAGACTGAGATCCTTAGAGACTTCACTGAGATCCTTAGAGACTTCACTTGTACCACACCCAGAAAGCAGGAGGACCCTTCTACATATTTGGCCCCTACAGTGAAGGTAGGTCATGGCCAAAGTTGCTGAGAAATAAAAACAGTCCATTCCACTGTCCAGCAGCCAAAGACAATATTATGGCAATAGAGATGCAGCTCAAAGATTTGGAAACAAGAACTTTCTCCTAAATTGTACTGACAATTTTCCTGCAAGAAGTAAACTTAACTTGTCCTCTCCATTGGCAGACACAGCTTAGGAAGCTTCCCTTGTGTCTTGGTTTGCATTGTGCTTTCTTCCAGGGCTGGGTAGAAAGGTGTATTTTAAACTGGGATTAAGAAAGGCAAGACATCTGAGGTCAAGAAGATTAGCAGTGAAATTTTGTTTAGCTAGACAGATCACTAACTACACTGTACTGCAAGAGTTCCAGTTCAGCTGGCCTGGCCCAGCTGTTGAGGTAACAGGCAGTCTTGCACCTTTCAACAATGCTGTGGGTTTATTTCCCAGCAGAAATACTTGAACTCTGTCCAAGTGAGTGACTGAATACTGCTTCTCACTTTTCCCCCCAGCACAGGAGGACAAGCAGGCCCGCATGGAAGAGGGCTCGCATTTCTCCCTGCCCTGCTCTCCGAAGGCATGCGAGCTCAGCCGCGTCTTATCGCTCCAATCTCTGCGGGCCTGAGCCTCCGGGGTTAGGGGAGTTCAGGACCACACAGAATCAGATGCTACACTAGAGGGATAACATGAGTCCAAAGCTGAGGTTAATGCTGAGAACTGTGCAGTGGGAAAGCAGAGACTGCATTAGCTGAGTGCCATGATGCTTTCAAACATTCTTTGGCACCATGATGCTATGTTTTGTGTTTTATAAGTGCAATTTGAACACTTTAGTGAGACATTTTGCAAAATTCTGCTAAATGGTTGCAATATCACCTGTGTGTTTCACCTGTTTTTAATCAGAATGTTACCCTGTCACTTCTTTCACCATAATGATCCTAGAAAAAGGTCTAAAAAGGTTAAATGCACTATTCCGATGTCAAGGAGCTTGGCAATGGAAACATAATTTTACAGGTTGCTGCTAGACAGTGAATTGCAACAGATTCACTGTGACCAGCAAGGAGACTGGACATGGCTTTCCCCAAAAGTCTTTGGAGTATAAATACTTTTTATCAGCTGTGTAAAATACCGATGCAATGAGCGTGTGTGAGAATGCTGATCAGGCTGCAGCATGTCTGACTGACCACAAAGGCAGCCTAGGACTGAGGAGGCTGTGATGGATGTAGGCTGGGAATCTTCTCTTTGGGATAGGCAGCAACAAAGGGTTTCTAGGATTTTTCAAGACAGTAACTTCTCTGACCTCTGAATGCAGAAGGACACTCAGAGCAGTTGTGCCCCCTAAAGCCTGATTGTTATTGTTCTCTTTACTTAAGCATTTCCCCAGTTCTAATAAGTAGCAGCAGCTGCCAGGCAGCACTAAGGCTAAGAAATGGATTATTGGTAGCTCAGAGAGATTCTCCCAGTGCTGGTCCCCTCTCAGTAATAGTGGGTCCACTACTGCTCCAGCTGTCACCAGTGAAAAGCTGCATTTGCTGCAATTTTGGTTTACATTCCCTCCCTCCCTCCCCTGCAATTATGGAAAAAATAAGAGTAGGCAATACCCTACATTCACTGAAAAACAGCATTGAAGTAGCCTTATCAGAGGGATTTTCCAAAATTTCAGGGTCTGATTTAGCATTTCATTTTGTCACTTGTTCATCTTGATTTATCAGGCGAAAAGGCGACCAGCCAGCTGCGATATTCTGGAAGGTTTTGTTCAGTTGTGATGATGGTGAGAAATGTGCCAAACCAATAGCAGAAGGTTTAGTGATGTTTTCATTCAGTAAATCATCTGGTAATTTTAAGATGTAAGGCAGGTTTGACCCATGCATACCGTGACCAAAGCTCCCTGTACCTCAGCACCCCATCCCTAGTGCAATCTGCAGTTCCTCAGAGAAAGTGAAAAATATGAAGGAATTTTCTCAGATATACTCTCCCAAATTTCAGCAGTCTATGGCTCAGGGAACAGAAGCTGTCCTACTTCATGTCCTCTGTGAGTTCTTTTTGTATGAAGTGGTGAAAATTGGTTACTGATGCTCCCCTCCCTTTTCTCTCGTATCTTGAACGGAAGTACGAAACACAAAATTCAAGACAGAATGAGGAACTCATGGCTGTGGCCTCAAATGGCAGCAGGAATGCTGAGAGGAGGGTGGAAAAGAAAGGAAACCGAAGTGGTTGGCTGTGCAACATCGTGATATTTTTATGGCATAGCAATGTTGGATTCAGGTCCTTCTTGTAAATGTCAAGAGTTTCAAAGATCATGTTTTCAAATATTGTTGTTTCAGAGAAATATTATTTCCATCAAACATATACCTATGTATTTCATAGCTGAGTGCCATCTCTCTAAAGAAGGGATAGGACAAATACTGCAAGACTTGAGCAACTGATTACACTTCATTAAGAGCAACTATTGTATATCTAAAAATCCTGGGCAAGAGTGACCTATAGGAAAGCACATTCCTGTAATCCTTAAAAATAATCAACAAATTCCCAGAAATTAGGGAATGATTGGAAGTCTACACTGATTGAATAATTAAGCCAGAACAGATGATTCACTTACTCTAATCAGCAAAAATACACCGAGACAAACTTGAAAACCACTTAGCCGCTGAATTGCTTGGCCCAGCGGTAGTTGTCGCTTGTTTTCATTGGCCATCAATTAATGGACACGTTTAAAAAGGCTAAATATAAAAAGGCCCCTTACGGAAAATGACGGCGGCCAGCCGAGCGCCGTGGTTCACCATGCCAGCTGGAGCGCAGGGCTCCGGCTGGTTATCGCCCTCACTCCAGCTCACTCAGCTGGAGCCTCTGCTGCCGTTTTGCCTCCTTGCTCGGGGCACAAGTGGTCTTTGTCTCAGAGCTGAGTGTTCCTCACAGCCAGGGTGAGCGCTGGGAGAGGCCCAGGGCTGTGGCTGGGACGTGACCCACCCGCGCACCGCACGCGGCTTTTCCCCGCGCCAGCTGTGGAGATAATTCAACTTCTCCACGGAGCTTTGGTCACACTTGTCTGCGCTTCTCAGCATTGGCAACTGTGCTGCCCGGCACAGGGGCAGAGCCCGTGGCAGGCGGGTGGTGGGGTGGGCTTCAGGCGTCTCTGTGTGTATTTATAACTGCGCTGCAGGCGGAGGCAGCTGACAGCGGCACTCAGCGGGACCGTGCCCAGGACCCTCTGCCTGCTCTCCAACCAGCCACCATCAGTCAGAATGCTGAGACTGAAATTTCATGAGCTAATCTGGTTCTGCAGTGAAATGTCTCTCAGCTGGGAAATGCTGCTTCTGTTAAGACAAACTTTTTTGGAAAATTTTGGGTTATTCAGTGGAAGTTATTTTCAAAAAATTGGTCAGAAGCCATTAGTCCAAAGCATTCATATTCAGCCTTTTTGAGATGAAATTTTATTTTCCATTTCAAAGCAACTTTTCTATTTTGTATTAAGAACTTTTCAGATGTTCTAAGTCCCAGAAAAACATAGTATTTTAATTTTTTCCCAAAAATTAATCTGACCAGAAGCATTATTTTTCTCTTTTCGACATTGTCTTCTAAATAGTTTATTCCTTTTGTCATCTTTTCATCTTCTATTCCTAAAAAGAAAAACCTTTTGAATTACCAACTGTCCTTTGAAATGCAAAAAGTTGGTTCCCACAGAGCCCTTTTTAACAGAGGGAATGTATTTCAGCAAATGTTCCTACCATAAGGAGCTTTCAGACAAAACTGATTTAAAAGTAATTTAATTTAAATTTCCTTTTCTGCATAAGCTTCTGCTGGTGCTCACTATTGTTTCTAGATCTCTGTTCTTCATTCATAGCAGACTCATTCTGACCTCAAATCCCACTTCCTACTAAGCCTGGGAATAGACACTCATAACTTCACTGGGCATCGAATACCGTGGATTTGGTAGAGATACTGCTTTCACAACATTTCATAATCTTCCTCTCCTCATTAAAATCTCCCTGTCCCATAGGCATAAATGAGCTCTCTTTTCCCACTAAAATTAAGTCTACTTCAGAGGTCCCAGCAACCTCCTTTCCAATCTTCTGGAAAATATCTGATTATACTCAAGACAATTGTTCACAATCCCTTATTCAGCTTTGAAATTTGCTGCCTCTCTATTGAGCCTGCAAAACATTTTGTCTACCTGAAAGCTTGTCTGCTTTTTCTAACTACATTGTTTGTCCAGTAAGAGAAAGTATCTCTACCTGCAGACTTTACCCTTCCTTTTATTGCAGCTCTATTTTCCAACAAATATTACTCTCAGGGACAGACATCAAGAAGCAGAGCATGAGACAGCAGGAGGAGAGCAGAACACCCTCATTATGCCAATAGGCCCTGGAATAAGATTCAGGGGACCAAATACAGAGATATCTGCTTGCATCCTCCCCCATCCAAGACGGTCCCACTCTTGGTGTCGGGATAAGGCCAGGCTACTCCACAGAAAGTCCCTCTTCCATAGGAACACGCCATGTCACACCATTGGGAACAGGCCCCCCATGCACCTTCCAGCTTGAAGAGAGTTGTTAAAATAGGGCAAGGGGTTCTTCTAATTTGGAGAAACCAGTGCAACTAGAGCAAAAAGCCCTTTGAATATCCAGTGAAGAACAAAGCCAAAATCCAACTGTCCTTCCAACATTGTAACCTATAATCCTGCTTCCAATTCTTCATCAGATAAGAATGTTTTGTGTACATTGGGCCAATTTGTTCTGGAGCAGAAAGCTGTAGCCACACATAGCCACCCCACTGTTTCCTGTGGGAGTCACTAAAAAAATCTTCTGTCCTTCCATTCCCCTGACCAAAATATTTCTAAACATTCTGGGAGGATCTTTCAGGCAACCACGTGACTACATTTAGGAAGCAAGACAACAGCAGGCAGTCACCAGGGGATGCACATTCATTCCTTCTGTATCTCACTGAAGTTTTTATGAAAGGGAGCTTAACCTTTCTTTGGCTTGCAAAGCCCTAACCAATTAAATGCTATTTATACAAGATAATTCCTTATAATTGTAACAGGAAGAAATTCCCCCTATCCAAATCCTTAGAGAGCATAAGAAATAGAAGAACAATAAAGAGTATCCAGCCCTGAATATTTGACCTCTTCTACTAAATTTTAGAATCAGAGTGGAGTAATTATTCCAGCATCAATTCTCTTCTATTTTCAAACAAAATGGGTACCTAGGGAACCATCATGGAATCTTGCAATCTGTTGGTCATTTCCCCATTTAGATTAGACCTAAACCTTATTTTCCTACAGTTCCTCAACTACTGTCTTGCTTCAAATATAATTTAAAGAAAGGGAAATTCATCCCATGTGCATGAGCTCTTCTGCCAAATGAAATTCAGTAGGGTATTCTGTTTGTAAATCTTAAAAACTATAAAGTGGAAGATTAAGATTCAGCAAATCTCAGAGATAATGAATTAACTTAAGAGCTATATAGAAGATAATGCTCCAAATAAGAGAGATTACCAAGCAAAAAATTTGTAAGAAAGGAGATCAAGCTGAAATTAAGCCTGTGGGGAAATCTTTTATTCACAGTTTGGGTTTTCTCCTCTTCCCAAGCCTGTTTCGTCAGTATAATGGGATTGTGTATATGGGATAATTCATGGCTCAAGTAAAGGACTTAGGATCCATGAGCTTCATTTTAGGGTATACCAGGAATGAATCTGTCTTACAAGAGAGCTATGTCTGAACTGCCTCCACTTCCATAGAAAGTTCCTGAGGGCATTTGTTATAAATGGAGATGAGAGCTTAGACAAGTCCTGCCTTTGACTCTGATTTTTTTTTGACTCAGATTTTTGGCAGTAACTCTGTTTGGTGGCCTGCACTCCTGATTGCTTTTGTTTGCAAGTTCTTAGTAATGGCCGATTAGGTCTATTACAAAATGAATTTTTTATTGAATAGACATGAAGTTATCAGATGTAAGACTTTAAACAGGTATTTACTACACCCTTCAGGTGGCTATCACAGATACCATAGTGGCCCCTTTCCACTGCAACCTAGACTTGCTCACAACAGCCTAAACCACGGGCAGTAGAATCAGTTGTGCCCTTGATAGGCAGACTAAATCCCCCCTTGAGTTTTTCCACAGGAGGCCCTCGACCCAACCTCAACAGACTGTTTTCTTCTCTTTAGTGTGTGGCTTTCCTTGCTGGGAACATTCAGCTTATTTGTCTCCAGAGGGGATGCACAGTTCTCTCAGTTACCTTGGCCAACCTCAACCTTTCCTATAGTCCCATCACAGCCATCACCTGCTCCTGCTGAGCCCCTTTCCTACCTTGCCACCCCTTGTCCTTCGTGCCTCTAAAGCATTGTGCCTGCTGCAGGGCCTAAAAAGCTGCCATGGCAGTTTAGTTCTGCTGCAATGTCAGTTTTGGACACTACACGAGTTGAGCAAACTTACAGAAAAGTTACAGCAAGCTTGGAGCAAAGTTGTAGGAGCTGGTGGATGATTAAATGACGTGGTGTGAATTGTTGTTATCAGGACAATCAGAAAAACAGTCTCTGAATGCTCTGAACTGCAGCCAAATAAGTTGTCCTGAACTGCAGTATACAGAAAATATCAGAATTGTCATGCTAGTTTCACTTTATTTCGTGATCTTCCTGACACCTCTATCCTCAGACAGGCACTAGTTTATTCACAAGTTAATGCACAGAATCACATGTAAGACTGGATATATAGCAAAATAATGAATATTTCTGAGAAGTACAATGTAGTTCAAATACCTAGGATGCCCCAGTGTATCCTAAAAAAGTGGCGAGAGGTCACCTGTGAAAGTCAGAGAGCTTTCCTGTTGGCTTAAAAGAGATCAGCATGTAACCTTAAAAATGCAGAATGTTCAAGAAGAAAATCAGAGGTCACTGAGTTTTTGCCACTTTTTAAGGTGCTTCTGCTATAAAATAAAACCCTCCTTGCTGCCATTAAAACACCATCCAAAATATGATAGCCTTGATATTGTTGAGTCTGCAACAGAATATAAACACATTCTATTGGCAACGTTGCATGAAATAACTGCTTTCAAGTGACCTTCAGAGTGGTAACACAACAGATCATATTCTTCATTATTATTATTTCCAGGCTGTTCACCATAATATGTGAAGTATGAGCCAGACAAGCAAAATTGCATCTCACTGAGCTGATTTTTAATGTCTTGATTTGTCAAGTAATGGGGTGACTGTTGGCATACATGATTCTCATTCACATACATTGGTAATAATTGCAGGAGAGTATCCCAAGCAGCTATTTTTCAAGCACTCAATATTGACGATTATCGTGAAGAATTTCCCAGCCTGTCCTGGATATAATTAACAGCTTGAGCAAAACATCTTATTTACTGCTATTGCTAAGCTCTTCTGAATACACTTTCAGGGTGGTGAATTGACTAGTGCATGCAATCTTTAAAGGATCAGATTGATGGTGCGTGCTGAGAAGACAAAAGGCTCTCTTTGACAAATAACAAGGAGTCTAGTTTGTGGATTTCACTGAAGAAGGGCTTCAGGTACTAAGAGGAAGAAATGCTGCAGTGTGGTGGGCTGTATTTTAACTCTGTGCATGGACTTGATCAACAGCCCTGGAAAACTCTTTTAAACAGTAATTTACACAGTTCGGGAGGGGAAAAAAGCTTCTGTTCATTGTTTGCACATTAGAGTAAATAACATTTGATGACAGGAAAAGGAACATTTGGCTCTCTCCGCCCTAGGACTCTGAATTTGTCTTTTAAATTGCTCACTTATGGTTATGCAGTGGATTCTTTAAGGTCTTTTTTGTAGCATCCTGGGTTTGGAGGTTGCTGTATATTTTTTTAATTAGTGCAACCCTGGCCCATCTTGGCATGCTTGGCAGGGACTGGGAAAGGTACAGTGGCTGAATTGATGTCTGCCTCTGCCCCACCAGAGCTGTCAGCTTTTAAAATAACCATGCCTGATTACAGGATGGCCATGGACTGACTGACTGTGAGGGCTCAGCTCATTAAAATTGGACCTGAATGATACAGCTTGACCCACTTATGCAGCCCAAGTGATCAGTCACTATTTTTACAGTGAAAAACGCTTAAGGAGGCTGAGTGTGGTCTCCAAAGTACTGGAGGGTTATTCTTCTCACCAGATTCTCCTCTGCCTCTCATAAACACTGGGAGTGTCAGGTTTAGCACACTGGTATCTGCTGATGAGAGGAACATTTTGCTGCTGGAAATGCTGGGCAGTTGTCACTCGTGGCTGTCCCCAGCAGACCATGCTGCTTTCTGGGGTCACATATTATGGGCAGAGCTGCCTGCACAGTGGACTCACAGCTGTAGGGCTATAGCTGGTTTGATTGTTATTAACAAGCACTCAAATCTTATGCTTAAATTTCACTGTAAAACTCCCCCCTCCCCACTTCTCCGTTGTTTCTCCCAGAGGAGAAGGTGGCTGCTAGCCAAGCAGCTTTTTAGAGACATGTTTTTCAGACAGGTGCCTATAGACCTATTTTTTGGGCAGGGAAGGAGAGGTAATGCCAGAGGAAGCCATAGCTGCTGAAGCTGTGCTGGGTCACGCAGACTTTGCAGTGGTCTGCATTCCATGAGGATCTCATCCCACGGCTGGGGAACCTCTGCACCTACACAGAGCTGCAGTGGGAGTTCTGGTCACTCCTCCAGGAGTGTTTGCATTCTCATTTTCCTTAACCATTTTTGTTAAACTTGAAAAACAAACCAGCCATAAATCTTCCCATTGGTTTTGGTGCCTTGTTTTGTTGTTTTTTTTTTTTCCAAAACCCCAAAGACAGAGCAGAATTGAACCTGACAGTGTTTTCTTTATGTTCATCATAATCTTGCTACTAATTCACCTCATGCTATGCTGGAAATATGCCTGACAAGTGTTTTTAATTTGAAGGGAAAATACAAGAAAAAGTTATATCACTTGCAAATTAATGAATGTAAATTTTTTTCCTTTTTCAAAAAGGATCTGCTCTCATTTCCAACACCCTGTTCTTGTAGATGTTATCAGTATGAGAAAATCAAGGTAATGCTGGAGTAGGCTCTTAACAGATCAGCTAAGAACCATTCCAGGCCTTTGCATGTTTATTTGTTTGGGGGTTTTTAAGTGCATGAATGGTTTACAAATTCAGCAGCCTCTCAAGTGACTTTGGACAAGATTCTGCCACTTTGTCTCTCATTGTATACTGTGGTCCTGCTCAGTTCCAGATACCATTCTCTGTGTAGACAAGACTGCTAAAACCATTTAGTTACCTCACTCCTGTTAGTGATCTAGGCCCTTGATCTTCCTGGACCCCTTAGTGCTCTAAACAAGCATCCTTTGTTACACCTGTTTTTTCAAAACTGGGGATTTCCACACTCTAGACCAGTTCTACAGGGACTTAGGAAGTCAAGTGGAAAGACAAAACTTTTGATGAATTGTCGCAGTAATTACAAAAACTTGTGTTTGCACCAAAAAAGAAACCTAAAAAAAAAAAAAAAAAAAAAAAAAAAAAAAAGAAAAAAAAAGAAAACAGGAAGGGGGAGGAGGGAAAACAACTTTGAACACATTGAGTAGCAAAATAAAAATTCACTAACGAAGCTGGAATGAACATTCCAGCGAAGACCATTTCAGAAAATAACTAGGAAACATAAACATATGCTCATCTCGTCTCCTTTAGGGCCCTGTTGGAAAGGAAATGCAACCATGGAGGAACTTTCAAAGCAAAGCACAGGATTTCTGGTCCTCCTCCTGCTTTTGTCTCTTGGACACAGACCAGAGCAGCACAGCAGTATTCACAATAAATATTCCTTGATGGTTGGTGCCAGCAAGAGGAAGAATATAGGTTCAAGCCAAACATCAGGAGTGACCTGGCATGCCCTGAGACCTAGAACCCCTTGCCTGGGGCAGGGGGACCGAGTGTCATGAGCCCATGCCCTGATGCAGCAGAGGCACGAGGGAGCACTCCTCATATGTGTGTGTTCGCCTGTCTCTGAGGTGTTTGGGCAGAAATGTTCCTTCTGATCACATTCTGGAGCTTCTGTCACCGGTCAGGCTGGTCCTTGGGGCACAACCGAGACTAGGTGGGTAGGGAACATCTGCATGCAAGGGAACATCCTGCATGCAAATACCACAGCCACCCCAAATCTGCCAAGGGGGTGGTGAGCTATGCATTTGCTAACACATACAGTAATTTCTAACAGAAAATCTGTCATATTTTGGCTCAAGCACTCTAATTGTATACAATAATAAAAACTGCTGATGGTAAAAATTCAGTTCAGCAGTTGCTGAAAAAGCTGATTTCAACCAGGAAAAGAAAGACTCTCTTACTTACCAAAGCTTGCAATTACTGTGCTGCAATGAGTTAATACAGATTGCATCTTGTTAAAAGGACAGAGATGAACCAGCAGATATATGTAGGGAGGTTTATGCTAGCACCTACTCCTACAGGGTATGAGTCAGGCCAGTGCTGTTGCTCTTTCACTTTTATAAGCATTAAATTTCTTTGCAAACTTTTGAGCTACTCCAAAATTTCAGGTACAATTTTTCAACTGATTAACTAGCTAAAATGTCTGCATGGTAATAGAGACAAGCTTTAAAAATTTAACACAGGTAAAAGAGAAGGAAAGAGAAGTAGAAGGAAAGAAAAAGAAAAAAAAAAGAAAAAGAAAAAGAAAAAGAAAAAGAAAAAGAAAAAGAAAAAGAAAAAGAAAAAGAAAAAGAAAAAAAACCTGGGTCCATTTAAGAGTAACAGGACAAGAGTAAAACTGAAGGTCTGAAGCTTCAATGCTTGAGGCATTATATAGATGTATACTGTTCTAAAGGTGATTTGCTAACTTGACTCAATCAGGGATTTACTTATTAGCTGTAATCCAGCCCAGCCTCTTTCTTAATTTGAGCTCTGATCTGTGGTGTTTAGAGCCTATTAATTCAGAGGGTACCACTCTCTCCTTTAAAGCAAACAACAAAAAAATCCCAAACAAATCACCTTTAAGACATTGGCTGAGCATGGGAACAAGCAGAGAGGTGGGACACATCATTCAACCCCACTGCTCTGAGGAAACAAGTGACACCTTGAGGGTGAGACCAGAAGGAGAAACCAAAGACTTGTGTTCAAATCACCTTCTCACTGTGGTTAAAGCAATTATTCTGACTCCTTTGACTGTGAAGAAGCTGAGGAGAAGCACAAAAGTCTGTGTCTATTTTCAGGTTTCAGTATATTTTTCCCAACTCATTGCAACACAATCTATGCTTTGGAATTTACTTTGTCTCCACAGGTTTCTTTTCCTTCAGACAATTAAGTCTTATGAGCAGTTTTAGTTTAGCTGTTTTTCCCTAGTATATACAGCTATAAGGATTTTTTTTATTCCTCTTCAAACCCACACACACAAGGAAAAGGCCAATTTAGCTTCAGGGGTATATCTTAAGTTAAAGGATAATAGGGGTACACACCAACTTACACATAAGATGTGTAAAAATTGGTGTTGTTTGGGCTAAATTTTAGGCTTAGAAACTCCTCCCAATGCATCAGCAAGAAATCAGAGAGCTCATAAAGATACAGATCTTCATCATAACATGACCTTCTGTGAGTGGACCAGCACCCTGGGCCTTTTCAAATATCCTGATGGAGGAACTGAAGATGATGGTTATGGCATTCCTGAAAGAAGGGAGTGTGTGCCTTCATAGAGTCTTTAAACCTGGTTCCCAGAAGTTGCATACCTAGCTGGGAGTTATTTGAAAAAGACAGTCTCATCTGTGTTGCCAACTCTGAACTCCTGCACAGCCAGGAAAGTGAACACTGAGCAATGTGCAGCAGCTAGCAGAGAAAGCACAGGAGAACAAGGACGATATCCTGATGAGCCAGGGTTGAGAGACATCCTCTAGAAAGCTCCTGCCAAGTGAAGGAGGGCCAGAGCTGTCATTCATGGAAGTTTTAAAGGAGGTACAAATGTGCAGAAAAACCCACAAGAGACCTTTGACGTAAGAAGGGCCAGGACTTTCTGAAGAATTTTCTTTCTGACACACCGTTTGTTTTGTTGTACTCAGCATTTCCAGTTTTGAAGCCTTTGTGCCTTTTTTCCTTTACATATAAAACTTAAAGTAATACTTTAAAAAGTCTACATGTCTGACAAAATTCAACACCTCTCTGGGTAAATACATCCCACTGCACCCTGTAGCTTTCATTGTGAATCAGAAGAGATGACTAATGCCATAACTGCTTATTAAAAAGAAAATTATTAATTTCTTTGTGAGCTAAAGTCTTAGAATTCTTTTTAACACTTTAAAACCAAGGAAAGTTAGTTTTGGTGATATAAAGCACAGGCATTTCGGTTTCTCATAGATGTAAAAGAGCATTTTTTTCTCAAGAGCTATTGCTGATTTTTCTTTTTGCTCAACAGATGAGCTTATCAAGTGTCATTGACATTTTTGCAGTACTGTGCTAAAATATTCTTCATTTGCTACTCATCTGAGCACTTCAGATATGTGTCATTCAGATGGCACTAAAGGCCTGATCCAACAATCATGGGGGTTGGAAATGCCTCAGGTTCCTAGAGACCTCTCAGTTTCACTCCCAGTGCCTAAACCAAGAGTAGCAGATAACCTGATGGATGGAGCTATTTTCCAGGCAGTGGGAAGTGATGATTTGAACCTCCTCAAGCTGGTCCAGAATGCCTTTCACCACCTTTGGTGCACTTTGCTCAGTCTGTAAGGCAGATAAGGAGGTACTTAGGCATTCAGTGCTCTTCTAGGGAAGAAAAGCTTCCACAATGAAGAGAGGACTGTATCTGTTGCTTACCCTCTGCATCTGTGAGCACTTCATCCTCAAAAACCACCAGCCATTTGAAACAACACTGTAACTGGGGCCTCAAACAATACCTGACTGAAAAGCTAAGTAGAGAATAATAGAAAAAAAATTGGTGATAGAGACCACTGCAGTCACCTCATCCATCCCTGTACTGAAAAGAGAGCCAACTTCTAAAATAGATCTGAGGGTGGGGGGTCCTCTAAGTCAAGATCTAGTTATATCCAAGGATGTAGATTTCCTCAGCCTCTTTGGACAACCTGATCCAGTTCTACAGAAGCAATTTCACAGTACCAAATGTAGAGGAAAATCACTTCCCTGAACCAGCTGGCAACAGCTGGTGCAGCTCAGGATACTCCTGACCTTCTTCACCCAAATTTGTCATCCCCCTGGACCCCCAGGCTGTTGTCTACAGAGCTGCTTTCCAGGCAGTTTGTCCACAACCCCTGGTGCAGGTTGGGATTGCTACACATTGTTTTCACTCATCTGTATTAAACTTCATGAGGTTTCATGTGTCAGCCAGCTTGCTGACACAGCACTGAACAGGAGCCCTACTTTCTATTTCCTTTCCCCACTTTGGTGTCATTGCTATACTTGCTGTGGGTTCACTCTGTTCCATCATACATGCTATTAATGAAGATATCAAACAGTATCAGCCCCTTTATCAAACACTAAAGAATGTCACCCATAACTGGTGATCAGGTCAAGCTATTGGCCTTTACTCCTTCAGTGGGAAAGCCCAGCTAGATTTTTTTCACCAGCTTTGCAGTCCACCCAACCAGACCTTCCCAATTTGAATACAATGGTGCTATGGGACAGTGTGTTTAAAGCCCTGCTAACAAGCTTTTTTTTTCTGGGCCAGTCATGTCACCAAAGAACACAATCAGACAGGTCAGACATGACTTGGTACTGGGACTTCTCCTGGAAGCCATGTCCAGGCACATGAATTGTGGTTGTCCTGTGCAGAGCCAGGAGTTTAGCTTTGATGGTGCTTGTGAGGCCCTTCCAACTTAGGATATTCTATTATTCTATGATTAAGTGGTGATAATTCTATGATCAAGATGCCAGCCCAGTCATCTTTCTCTCCTTCATGTCAGGATATGGCTTACAGAAGAATTTGCTGCATTGTCTTCCCAGGGACTAGGGTTGGGATGGTCCTGGGCAATAATTAATAGACTGGTTTGCTACTCATTTCATAGCAAAGCTTCATACTCTCAAGCCACTCTTTCATCCAAAGAGGAAGTTCCCCTCTCCTCACCTCCTCTCTCCAACCTTTTTAAATAGTCCATGGCACTACTCACCAGCCAAACTCTCTTATTGCATCCCTCTGATCCTGACTACAAGATTGTGTGAGGACTACATTTGTTACTGGAGATTTCTATTTACTTCTCCCTTAGCAGCAGATGCAGGCTCAAGAAGAAAGCATCCACAGGGCAATATTTAGTTCCAGAGGTTATGTTTGTAGCTTCTGTTATGAGATTACAGCACATGAGCTCCTTTGCCTTCCAGTACTGGTTTTCACATGCTTTGCAGAATTTGAGGACTCTTAAATGCTGGAAAACAGTCTTAATGTATTGCGCCTCTGACAGTAAATGTATCCTTTCATTGAAAAGATTTGGTTGTTAAGTTTCTTTACTTTATGGAGATGGATGAGATTTACCCTAAACTTAGGGCTATGCAAATTGATTTTGGATTTCAATGGCAGAACACAGCTAAAGCCAAACCCAATATTTTGAAGGCTTTCTTGCCAAAATAAAAACCTGAAATATTTCATTTTCTTTTTGAAAAGAACATTGAGCTGATTCAAAACCCAAATGTTTCACTTCGTTTTATTTTTAGTAAAAAAATGAGACAAAACAAAACCAACCCCCTCTAAAACCAGAGCACACATCAGCAAGACACCAGCAACGAAGGGGTAAAGTCACAAAACCAGCATGGGGAAAATTGTCAATTCTACCTGGTTTCCCAGCATTTGGCTGACTTTTCCAGATCACAGAGTCACTGAATCTTTGAATCTTCTAAGGGACCTCTAGAGATCTTCTGGGCTAATCCCTGTGCTCAAAGTAAGGCAGAAGAGAGCAGCTTAATCTGCAAAGCAGGCTCCGTGTGCTTCCACACTTTCCACTGGATCTGGTTGGGGACAATCCCTGCATCTTTCTTGACATGTGTTTGCAATGTCACTTTACTGGAATCAGCCTGAGTGGCTGCAGAGAGGTTGAGCAGAGCATGAAATGTCATACAGGCACTAGGATATAGGCTGTTACACTAGTTAACAGGGTGAAAATCCCTCTGAAATAGTTTTTACTTTCTTAGAACAATGGAAGAAACCTTAGCTATTCTGCTAATTAATACTCCTCTGCTGCAAAGAGAAGATACACAGCAGAATAGGATAAGGCAGAGCAGTTCTCACACTGAAGAAACTTACATAAAGTAGGCTATTCATGTCTCTTATAAAGCATAAGCCTTTGAGGTTGTTTTTTTTTTTGCTGTTTGGTACTGATTTCCCATAGTGAGACCCTACTTAAAACAAGGAATAAACTCTTGAGCGGCTGGGGATGATCCTGCAGGGATCTCTGCTCTTGCTCCTTGTCAGCAGAAGGAGAACCTTGTGTAGGAAGAGCTGGCTACCCAGGTAAGGAGGCTGGGTCACGCACTGGTGTACATTTGTAGCCAGCCCAGACTCAAGGCTGGCTCTCAATGGTATCCTCAGTGTTCAGGGCACCTCAAAGCTCTTGTGCTGTGCATCTCTCTTTATCATGTTTGGCCAGAGTTGAACTGTGGGAGAAAGATTTGACCTTGGCCACTTTGAGGACCTGCTGCTAATACAGCTCAGGAACAAGGTACTATGACAATGAAAGCCCCAACTTTCACCCAGCTCACAACAGGTTTGGCTGATTATTTGGTACATCCTTCCTTCAGCTCATTTGTGAAGATGGAGACCCAGCAAGCCCCTGTGGTTACACACTTGTCCACAAGGATCAGATCAAGCCAGTCCCTTGCACCTGCTGAACTTTTACCTGGCTCCTCTTTTTAAATAAGGAGGTTGCATGGGGCAGCCTGTTCTCACACCTGACACATTTGGCTGAAAGGTTTTGGGGTTAGGCTGACATTTGCCAGAAAAGACAAGGACTTCCATTCTGGTGTGGTGGTGGTCTGGGAACAAGCTACCTGACTTCTCCAGGCTATGCTTTCTGTGGTGCTTCTCTTCAGCTTTACCCTGAAATCCCTTGCCCTTGTTTCTCCTCCTCCACAGTATATTCATCTCTGATACTGGCAAAAGGCATGTGGAGAACCTACAGCCTTTCCAAATGTCTAATATTTAGGCAGAAGGAGCAGAGCAGAAGGAGAATCCTACATCCAGTTTTTTCCTGTGCCATAGTCACAGCAAACTGTTCACAGTATCCAAAATTTCTGTGGCATGTGGTGAATGGAAGAACATCTTTACTGTTTAGGTTTGAATTAGAGCTGAAGAGTGTTAGACTAGTGGATTTGTTTTGTAAAATAGCTCTGCAATGTCCTCAGGAAAACCTGGAATTTGCACCACAGCCCCGAATTTGAGCATTTATTTATATTGAAGGAATTTTGGACACTTTGTAATGGATCTCCAGATCATCGATGTTGGGGGCCCATGGATAAAGAAAATTAAATGACATCAGTATTCAGTGGGTCATCCCCAGGGGTGGATACAGAATTCAGGGACCCATGATGTTGAAGCCTGCATAAAAACCACTTGTTGACACTAGATTGTCAATTTTTTTGGCCTCTCTTTTAGACATGACTGTAGAATGGTTCATAAACAATGCTGCAGACATGAACAGTAAGACTTTAAAGCAATTTTACAGACAGAGAGACTGTTAAAGCAGGTTGCAAGTTCTTATGATAAGTGACTCAGAACCTGTTGGACTCTACAAAATTAGTCATTTATTAAAAGGTGTAAGAATCATTTCTTAATCTATTAATGAATGCACTCTACTGTAAAGTGTGACTAACTTCCCATAAAAAGAGAGCAAAACTGTGGGTGCACATAGTCACTTTGTTATCTTCCTGCCAAACTCTGTTTCTGCACTGTGCATAGGCACATCCAGGAACCGAGCCCACAGGTGCCTGAAGGCTCTTGGGGAGGGCTGACAGACTCACTCCTTGAAGGGAAACCTTTTCTTGGAAAGTCTGACTCTATACTTATTTGGAAGACAGGGAAAGCAGCAGCAGCCTCTCTCATTTGCTTTACCAAGCCTAGACCTGTTTCCAGTCAAGCTATTAGTCCCAGCAAGTTTTTAACTGTTGTGGTTTTACTGACCCAGCCTTTATTTTATATTTAGGCCATTTTCTTGTAAGAAGTCACAGCTGTGACTGTCATTTTACTGCAGTGAAATGTGTCAACAGGACCAAGAATAGCAGCTGTCTGTCAGACCTGCATCTAGTGTGTTAATGGAGATACCAAGCATTGGAAACAAAACAAAAGGGGCAGAAACAGAGAATGCAACTCTACAATGAAAGTCACTTTTGAAACAGTATGCTTAATTATTGTCTTCCTTAAAAGAGAGTAGAGATTTTTTAAAAATTAACTCAGAGCGGCTAATCATGTCCAGACCGATCTCAGGTAATGGAATTTACTGGGATAAACCTTCTACTGGGAGGACTGGAAGGTCTAGAGTCATCTGTACCTCTTCAACATCACCCTAGTGACCTGTTATGATTGATAATAGCTGAGAACCTTTGACTTCCAAATTCATAGGAAAATATATGGCCTGGGAGTACAGCATGATAGAGGTGGTTGTCTCAGCTCTGCCACAACTGCCTCAGTTCCAGACATAAAACTTCCATTTCTGCAGGAGCTGCTCAGTTTTGAGATGCTGTGGTTGGTGGTGCAAAGGCCAGCTCTCAGTCAGTAACTAGCAGAGTGCCCAAGGGATCTGAGACCTTGTGACACTCCTATTGCTCAGCTGCTCAAATCTTTCATTTGATCTGCTAATCACCTTCTTGGCACAGAAAACTTTTACTGAAGCCACCAAGATTTCCATGGCTTTAAGGACTAGTGTGTAGTAGTAATAGCCTACAGATGATAAAACATTATGATTATGTGACCCCTAGTATCTGCCAGGACAATTTCAAGAGCTGTGACAAATCCTGCTTTGTAACCCCAAACTAACACATAGTAAGTCAGTATGTTGAGAGGAATTAGGCATAAGCAAATAAGAGAGTCTGCCTGAGTCACTAGTGTTGGGACAAGTTTTAAAAACTACAGGTTCCCTAAGGCACAGACACAGCAGAGGTAGCTGAAAGCACCTCCTTCAGCATCTGGACTGATGCTTAAGTGTTTCACACTAAAAGGCTTTACAACAGGGTTCCTGAGATTTTTTGTCTGGGAGAGCTGTTTAATGAACTGAACATCAGGCTGGGGCCAGATAACAAGCTTCATGTGAAATGAAATTTCCTTCTGTTTAAGAATTTACAATTTTTAAGAATTTACAAATTGAAGCTGAGTTAGAGCAAATGCAACAGCATTTGTTTTCCCATGTTCAAGGGAGATGCATGTAGGGGATTTGATTTCCAATAATTTAAGACAATCTCTATTCAAAACCTGCCTCAGCCAGAAGGACTGAGCAAAGATAGTCCCCAGCACAGATCTGCACATGCCTCTCCTAAAGGAGATTAATCCAGATCCCACAAGCATGGTATGTCTAGAACAGACCTCAAAGAAGTTTTTTAACTCAGCGTGGGAAAACAGGAGGGCTCAGAGGAATGCTTAAGGACAGAAAAATTGTAGAAATTAAACTCATTATTTTTCTTTCCAGCAGTCATTGTGAGCTCATCAATTTTGTACAATACTGAAGTGTTTTATGGAAGGAATTTGAGTGCAGGGAAGGAAGAAAGAGTGGTACAATAATGAGTACTGTGCCTTTTAGAGAAAGAAAAATACCATCAATAATTATTATCATGTTACTCTAAATCATACAAAGAAAGAGTGTACCAGTTGCAAGGATACATTCCCTCTAGCACTGATGGGAGTGGAGTTTGCTCAGTCTTAGACAGTACCATATCAGCATGATGCACCTAGTTAAGATATCCTGAGATTCCAAAAATGAGAGAAGTCTGATACCTTTTTTGAAATAGCCTATAGTGATGTACCTCCTCACCCTTAGGTGGTTCAATACTTGGGTCTGGTTAAATGCTTGTGTTTCAGAATTATATGTAAAGATGGCAAAACCATCACTTCTCTCCATAGCTTGTTCCACTGGTCAGTCTGTTTGTCTCCTGACATGCTGGCCTTTCTGATCTGAAGGTCTCTGATTGCTGCATCTGTACGTTGGCCTGAGTTCTCAGCCAAACTGAAAGCCCTTTCCATATGATGTTTTGCCCTCCCAAGAAACAACAGTACCTATTATGGTCATTCTCCAATAACCAGGTTGCAGCTAAGCTTGGTTTGAATAAGCAGACCTAGCTCTCCCTATGCAGCATTTTCCTCAGACCTCAAAACATTTTTATGACTCATGGTATGCCCTTGGATACAAATACTGTGCCTCAGGGAACCTCTGGAGAGCGAGGGTTGAACACATGAGAGTGTGGCTCTGCTTCAGATACTCCTGTAAGAGATTAAAGATCTGGGATGAAAAAGATATGTGTTCCCCAGGAGTGCTGAGTGGTTCCTTGGGGGGAGAGCTTCAAAGCAAAGGATCTGAAATACCATAAGTTTCTTAAATGCTGATATTTCAGCAAAGCTAAAAAAAAGAAGTTCAATTCAATATGCAAAGAGTTAAATTAGGCAACACAGATGGATAATAACTAAAAAATGGATTTGTATTTATGAGTTTGTGTTCACAACCACCACTGTCAACTGATTGTACCATGTGTCACTAAATAACAGGCAATGTTGAGATCACACTCTCCTATTATTAGAAATGTAATAGTCATATCTTTTTAAAAAACCTGTTTTTAAATCTGTTGCCACCTGGAAAACTAGATTAAACAGATCAAGAGTTACAGTTATCTACAAATATTCTGGGCAGAAACATAATTAGGGCTGTTATTAGGATTATCATTTAGTAGGCAGTGTAGACGAGACTGAGAAGATAAGCCACTATCAGTTGCTGTTGAGGGCTAAAGAGATTATTAAGCTTGTGTGTTTGGGCCATGTGTTTTCCTGGCAATGTGGACATAATGTTGAACAGCTTCCAAAAACCCAAGGCAGGACTGCAGGTGGTTTCTCCTAAAAAGCTTTTCCAGTGTGGCGCCATCAGCAGACAGATCAGTGCTGGTGTGTGCCAGAGCCTGCTTGGAGCTCTCCAGCACCAGGGCAGTGGATCATGTAGGATGTGGTTGCAAAGTGGGGCATAAAGCTGCATGCCAAGCAGGCTCACACGTGTGCCTCCTGACGTGACCCCCTCAGGGCCCACACTTTCCATCCCAGGTGATTCACTCTGGACACAAAGCACTCAGCACTGCTGCACAGCACCTGCAAGGGCAGGCTGTGATAAGGAGAAATTCCATGCTAGGATAGAAGATTGAAATAATTTTTGTATCAAACCATGGCAAACAGGTTGAACCTTTAAACAAACATATTTCAGGATATGTAACAGCCCAAGCACTCTACTTGTGCCTGCAGTGCATGACTGGAGGACATAGAATCATAGGATGGTTTGGGTTGGAAGGGACCTTAAAGATCATCTGGTTTCAACACACCTGCCATAGGCAGGGACACCCTCCTCCAGCCCAGGTTGCTCAAATCCATGTAGGTGGAAACATTGACCTGATCTGGTTGAAGATGTCTCTGCTCATTGCAGGGGAGTTGGACTAGATGACCTTTAGAGGTCCTTTTCAGCCCAAACCATTCTATTATTCTGTGTGGGAGCACCACTTGGAGCAGCTTCCCAAGTAAGGACAGGAGTCAGCTCTGCAGCACCAGCTATTCTTCTCCTCTGCTACCTCTCACCTCAGTGAGACAGACAACTCCCCAGCAGCCTCACCCTCCCTTGGAGCTGCATTTCCCTACTTTCCCAGGCCTTGGCCACACCTGCCACCAGGGATATGTTGCTGTAACTTCTTGTCACATGGAAATCCTCATTGGATTAGGTATTGGAACCTGTGTGCTTCCACTTCTCTCCCTGGCACCTGCAGGGGGAACTGGTGGCACCTGCAATTCAGTGTCTGCATTGCACCAGGGACATGGGGAACTCCCCAGCAAGGACCTTCCAACACACAGCAAAGAGCACAAGAGCTTACAAGGAGCAGCTTGGTGCCACAGGCAACTGGCAGAGGTCAGCATGTCTCTGCAGGGACTATAAAGGTTAATGTGGCTGTCACTTGCTCAAACAGGCTGACTAATCCAGAAGACACAGACACTCCCCAGCAGCCCTCTCTTTATGCTGCTGTGGCTTCAAAGAACCTGGGAGATACAAGAAAGGAGTTAGAAAGGATGCAGGTTTGATTTGGTTGGTGGGCTCTTCCCCAAACAGTCCTGGAGCTGACCAAGCTCTCCTACTGAACACAGCAAACCAGCAGCAGCCCCTGATTCTTTGAAGCTGCTCATGTTTTGCAGCTGGCTGAGCTGTTTAGTGAAAAACCCTCATTTTGTTTTCAGAAACAGAAATAAATTGCTTTCCTTCAGATAACTGATATTTTTCTTCCTCTTGAAATACTCAGTGGACCTGTTTTTATCTGTCGGTGTTTACTTTCCAGGCGGCTTTGCCATGTTTGCAGCTTCATGGGATTTTTTTGCCTCGAGCTTCTCCACAAAATACACAGAGAGCCCAGGGCTGGTCTCTGCTGTTGGGAGAGTAAATCTGCTCCTGAGACAGAAAGGATGGCCCTTCTCATGACTTTTTCTTTTCTTGGTTCTGTTTTGACATTTTATCTTCCTTCATGCTACATGAACAGGAAGCTATAGGGACAGCCACAAATCATCTTGCTGCCTTATGTCCTTCAGCTCCACTATTTTTACACTTGTTTTTGTAAAAGTGCCTCTACATTTACAGGCTGAAATGGTGATGGCAGAATGTCTCTGATTACAAATTCCATTACGCCTAAGAAGACCAAGTGCTGTTCCCCTTATTCAAACCCAGCCAAGGATCTTTCCTACTCTGAATTTATAGTAACCATAATTCCAGAAGATCCTCAGATACCTCACAGTGGGTTTTTTTCAGCACGAATAGGTTTTACAGCTGGGCGAGGTCTTACATTACAGGGAAATTTATGCCTAAACATCTGCTCTTAAATGTCCTTCAGCTACTTGAGGTGGCTAAAAATCCATCCACAGCACCCGCTGGAAGATATAAAAAACCTACTCCCTTAATTTAATGTAGAAAAGTATTTGTTATTCCACCAACAGTCTGGATAGCAGGAAGGAAGATGTCAGGAAACTTTAGATTCATGTCAGACCTCTCAATTTTCTCAGTGGTAGGGAAAAGCTCTCCTCTTTTTTTTTTTTTTTCCTTTTTGTACAGTGTGAAATGTGACCAGCTGAACCGGTTCAGTGTTGCTGTGAATAGACAGTCTTAGAGGGCCTAATAGGTAGAAAAGCACACTCAGTTATTTCTACTTGCCCTAAAACTTTTGATGAGGTTTTGCTGAAGCTCACTGTGGCAGATTGACTCTACACACATAATCAAAAATAGTCCTTGATACAAGAAATGCATAGCTGGGAGGTGAAACCTACAGAAAACTATATAGTGGGTTTCTTTTGCTGTCATGGGTAGTGGCTTGTTTGAGATAAGAGGGCAAGCATGTCTGTAAGTACTGCTGATTTACTGAATTAATAAATAATTTCCCTTGCACATCTTTGCTTCTTTAAAAGAACAAACAAACAAACAAACAAACAAGCAACAACAACCAATAACAACAAAAAACCTAACAAACCCAACAAACCATGGAGAGCTGTCATTAAGCAGAACAGCTTGGCTTCATATGGTTGACCACAGGAACAAGGTCCTATGGGGTCATACTTCATGGAGCAGATCTTCCTAGTGGTTTTCCTAATGAATTATTTAATTTAACAGTGTATTGATCTAGACCAAATCACTGTTGTACCTCAGCATCTTTGATCTATCTTTCCAGTAAGATAGGCCATACAGCCTTCTTCAAATCCAATGGCACAAAAAATCTTTGTTACCCAAAATTTTACCCTGATAGATTTCTAGCAATAGTATATAATAGCAATTTCATTAAGTCAAAGAAGCTTTGTCAGTCATTGCTGAATTATATACCTTTTGCTATAGTAATTATGTGGATTGAAAAATAGGAATATTTATAACTGAAAATGTAAACTTCCCCAAGCTGGCCTCATTGGGGTTCTGTAAATGCTTTAAATAGTTTTTATTTTCTATGCCACAACCTCTCTTTTTCTGCCAGCACATTTAAACATTAATAGCGCTTTTACAATCCTGCTGTGGAGTTTCTACATCTGCAACAGAGCCAGATCCAGCCTCATGTTCTCTTTGGGCATTTCATGTAGTGAATTTCTTCTTTAATCAGTAAATCCGATGCTGAAATAAAGCTAGCATTTCACATAGGCTACACATTCAAAAGAGTAGACCAAGTGACACCTAGCAAGGATAGAATCAAAGGATCATTTAGGTTTGAAAAGAGCTCTAGGATTATCCAGTCCAACCATTGTCCTAACACCATGAAATCCACCATGTCTCCAAGTGCCACATACTCACATCTTTTAAATTCCTCCAGGGAGGGTCACTCTGTAACTTCCCTGGACAATGTGCTCCAATGCCTGACAACCCTTTATGTGAAGAAAAAATTCTTAGTAACCAATCTAAACCTCTCCTGGTTCAATTTGAGGCCATTTCTTCTTGTCCCATCACAAATTACCTCAGAGATGAGACTGACCCCACGTGTCACTACAGCCTCCTTTCAGATGGTTGTAGAGAGCGGTAAGATCCCTACCAAGCCTTTTTTTCCAGGCTAAACACCCCCAGCTCCTTCAGCTGCTCCTCATTATACTTGTTTTCCAGACCCTTCACCAGCTCCATTGCCCTCCTCTGGACATGCTCCAGCACCTTAATGTCCAAAACTGAACACAGGATTTGAGTCTAGTGCCAACCACAGGATAAAAATCACTGCCCTGTTCTTGCTGACCACACTATTGTTGATACAAGCCAGGGCGCATTGGCCTTCTTGGTCACACTCTGGCTCATGTCCAGCTGCTGTTGACCAGCACCACCAGGTCCTTTTCCACTGAGCAGCTTTCCAGCCACTCACTGGCTGTAGTGGAGCACAGGATTCCAGCGACCCAACAGCAGGACCTGACATTTTGCCTTGTTGAGCCTCATACAATTGGCCGTGGCTCATCAAGCTAGCTTGTCAAGATCCTCCTGTAGAACCTTCCCTACAGAGGGATCTGTAGAGAACAGCAGATCTGTAGAGATAATAGATCAAGACTGGTCTGCTTATCCACACTCCTGCCCAGCTGCAAACTGACTGAGGATGCACTCAATTCTCTTGTCCAGATTGTTGGTAAAGATATTAAATTGAATGAGCCTCAATACTGTGCCCTGGGAACACCACTAGTGACCAGCTGCCAACAGGATGTAACTCTACCCACCACCACTCTCTGGGCCTGGCCATCCAGACAGGTTTTTACCCAGTGAAGAGTGCCCTGTCCAAGCCATGAGCAGCCAGATTCTCCAGGAGAATGCTGTGGGAAATGGTGTCAAAGGCTTTTCTAAAGCCCAGGAAGGCAACCTAAGGCCATTCCCTTATCCTTTAAGTGGATCACCCTTTCACAGAAGGAGATCATGTTGGTCAAGCAGGACTTGCCGTTCATAAACCCACGGTGGCTGGGCCTCGTTCCCCAGCTGTCCTATACATGCCACATGTTGGCACACAGGATGATCTGCTCCATGATCTGTACTGAGGGCATATTGTCAGGACTGTAATTCCCTAGATCTTTCTTTCAGCCTTTCTGGTAGGTAGGTTTATATTTTCTAGCCTCCCATCAACAAGGATATCTCCCCATCAGGGCTGCTGATAAATAAATGATGGAAAGTGGCTTAGTGTGCACTTTTGCCAGCTCCCTCGGTACCCTTGGGTGGATCCCTTGTGTGGATCCCATCAGGCCCCAAAGATTTGTGTGGGTCTCAATGGCATAGCAGATTGCAGACTATTCCCTCCTGAATTGTGGGGGCTTCATTCTGCTCCCCATCCCTGTCTTCCAGCTCAGGGGGCTGATCACCTGAAAACAACTGGTCTTACTATTAAAGACTGAGGCAAAGAAGGTATTAAATACCTCAGCCTTTTCCTCATCTTTTGTCACTCTGTTTCCTACCACATCCAATAAAGGATGGAGATTGTTCTTAGACCTGCTTTTGTGGCTGATGTGTTTATAGAAACATTTTTTGTTGTCTTTCACAGCAGTGGCCAGATTAAGTTCAGTTTGGGCTTTGGTCCTTCTAATTTTCTCCCTGCATAACTTCATATCATCCTTGTTGTCCTTCTGAGTTTCCTTCCAAAGGTGATAAGCTCTTTTGTTCCCTAAGTTCCAGCCAAAGCTCTCTGTTTATCCAGGCTGGTCTTCTACCCACCAGCTCATCTTTCAGCACATGGGTACAGCCTGCTCCTGCACCTTTACGATTTCCCTCTTGATGAATGTGCAGCCTTCCTGGACTCCTTTGCCCTTCAGGACTGCCTCCCATGGGATTCTGTCAGCCACACTTCTAAATTGGTCTTAGAACCTGAAATCTCTATAATAAAAGATAGGAACCCACCTCAGCACTGATTAAAGTAATTTGGATTTTTTCCACTGACTTTACTAGTACATATATTAAGCTGTCAAATTTTTTTCTTCTTTTCTCTCCTTGGTGCACACTGTGGGTGTCTTGTATGAGATGAAGAGCTGTGTAAGACATTTTCCACTCTTCTTTATTTGATTCTTTTATAGCATTTTGCTATGCTGGTGTGTGGGCCTTATGTGACTGGTACAAATGCAGAACTAGCAGAAGATGCTACAGATGTAGATGAGAAGGAAAAAAAAAGCACGTGACATCTTTTAGAAGGAAGAATTTCTGTATTAAATACTCACTGCTTTGCCAAGCTGCAAAAATGTCAGTGTCTGGAAATAACAGATCTCCATTTTTTCTTAAAAAATTATAAAATCTATATAATATAAACAAACTCAACATGCCCAGCACTGAGAGAGTCTAGATGGAGGTTACAAAGCTTAAAAGGAGTCACCAACTTTTCTAAATAAGCTTTAAATCCATGGTTAAAGCAAATTTCAGGGATGTAAAATCATACTATGGAAGAAGAAAATTAAAGCCTAAATATTATGCTAGCCTGGGCTTCCTCTAATCAAATTCATTTAACCCCATTATTTTCTTTCTTGTGTATCACAGATGAAAACAATGG
Organism: Notiomystis cincta; assembly: GCA_013398075.1. NCBI lineage: Eukaryota > Metazoa > Chordata > Aves > Passeriformes > Notiomystidae > Notiomystis > Notiomystis cincta. The sequence goes on from VZRX01011880.1 coordinate 66,077, forward strand.
AGCCCTCTTGGCAGCAAGCCAGCCTGAAGCCATCTATTACTCTCTATACTGAAGTTCTGACAAGGAGAACAAGACAGCTGCCCTTACAGTAATTGATATTAATGACTCAGGTTAGAGACCATTGTGCCAGCTTGGGACTGACAACAAAGAGAAACCACAGCCCAGCTCCATGGCAATAGGGACAGGAGTAGTCTGAAGACAGATGGATACAATGGGAGCAGAGCAGGGTAGACCTTAAAAAAAAATTGTATTTTGTCTTGGATGTTATTTAGATGACACTAAACAATATACACCAAATGAGAATGAGAATCACAATTGTAATTGGGAGTATCTTTCTGTGCCATTTCTCCAATGTGTCCTGCACTGTGTTTGTGGGCTGGAAAAGGCAGATGTGGGGTTGGCCACCTCCCAGAGTGGGCACACTGGCCAGGAGGACTGCATCCCTAGGCATGGTATGGTGCAGGTTCAACCTACAGGTGCCTACAGGTTCAACCCCAGCTGCTCGCCAGCAAGCCCTGGACTGAGCCCGGGGCCTGTCCAAACTCCATTCCCAGGCTTCTTACAACATTCATTGTAAGGTTATTTTCAGTGTTTTGTGGAAATCTGTTCTAGTTTTATCACATGCCTGCAGACTTCACACATTTTTACTGAAAATTAGTTCTTGCTTTCAAATTAGCTGGAGCTATTCTAGCCAGCAGAAATAGTGATTTGCATTGATGAAAACCAAAGTGATTGTACCTACTCTGTTTTACTTGTAACAGGCTCTGCTCTGACAAAACATGGCTCAAGGTTGAAATGAAAGGATGGAGGGGCAGCCCTTACTGTACAAAAGACAATATTTACACCAGGGAAAAAAATTTTGCAGTGCTTGGTTTAGTTTGTGACAGGCTTTGGTTTTCAGGGAAAAAGTGTGTTATTAAGGGAAAAGTGGTGAAAGGGAAAACATATGCAAGGGGCCTCTGTTGTATCAAGGTGGGGACAGACATTGTATTGTGTCCCTGGGAGGGGTACACCACTGTGTGCTGTCTCAGGCCCAACTCAGGTTTCCCTGGTCTTCTTCATGTGCTTATTTTCTCTTGCTGCCTTATCCTACTCCAGGCTTTCATATCCCTTAGCCCCCAAACCGTCTGGAGCATGGTGCAGATCATGTGAGCAGTGATTGCCACATACCACTGTTCTGCCTCTTGGGCTGTTGTGTCTTTTGGCCATCTTATCATCAAGGTGTTGAGACGCTCAGTGTTGCAACACACGCTGCCTGTTAAAATAAATGTCGTGTCTGTGTTGTCATTGTTGTTGAGTAAAAGGCTTTCCTAAGTAGGTCCTTGAGAAACACATTTTCTTCTTGACCTAATTCTCTTCAAAAGCCTGAGAGATAGAGTCAAGTGTATCACACTTTTGAAATGAAAATAGCACTCAAGCTTGCTCTATAATTTCTGGTCTCTCATGTAAACATCTGCTGACATTCCCTTCAAACTTTGCCTGCTTTTGCACCTTTGGAGTATTTTAGCATAAAGTGAAAAGAATGAAGTCTTTCAAAAAGAAAATTTAGTCTGTATGCCCCCACTATTCAGGAAGAAAGCAAATCCCTGGGTTACTACACAAATATCAACATTTGAAATGCTCTTGCTTTCCCAGCCTTTTCTCTACTGTCACAGCTCTGATGTCCAATTAACACAAAGCATTTACTCACTATGTGTCTGGGCTGATAATTATTTAGTGACAATAATGTGAAATGTCAAGACACAAATCAAATCTGATTCCAGCTGCTTCCTTTAAGCCACAAGAGATTCAAAACTATGATACAATCTCCTATTACATGGAGTAAGGTAAAATTTCAGGAAGCAAATACTCATCTGGTAGAGGAGACACCATGATCCAGCAGGTAGCTTTTCCAGTAGGAGGCTCATTTTCTGCACTACTCTTTTTTTTTAGATCATGGATCAGGGCACCTCTGAAGACATTTCAAAACACACAGAAGGCAGAGAGGTGATTATCCAAAGCCAACCAAGTTCCACCAAGGGCAAATCTTGCCTGACTAATCTAGTGGTCTTCTAAGATTCAGTGGCTGCATCACTGGACAAGGTAAGAGCTACAAATACCCTCTCTGTGGCCTTTTGTAAGTACCTTGATAAGGTCCCCACAACATTCTTACCTCTAAATTGGAGTGATATGGGTTTGATGGATGAAGTGTATACAAAGTGTGTATAAATGAAAAAGGCAATGTCCAAAATAGTTCCAGACGTTTAGTGTCTTTTTCCTCCTTTCTTGTGCTCGAGATACTTTGGGGACCTTTTCATTGTCTCTAGGATGACATGGCTAGAGAGTATTAAAAGATTCAATGCTAGAGTGTGGCTTCTGGGACAAAAGCAGCCTATGAGGAGTTCATACAAGGCCAAAGTGAAAGACTATAGCCTGTAGTAAATCTGTACAGGTGGATAATACTAATTTCCAGATGTGAAAGGAGACATAAGAGCCCACAGTGCCACTGCCATCTCCTTAGGGGAACATCTCCCAGAGTGCTCATAACCTCTCAGTTGTCTAAAGTCTGCCATAAATGCCTTGTGGTTGTCAAACTTGGAGATCTTGACTGCGTTTTGCAGAGTAGAAAAGGTCACTATCTCTGTATAGTTGTATGTGATGTCTCTTTTCTCTATCTTGGCAAGCTCACCTTGTACAGCTCCCTCCTGAGCTTTGGCTCTCCTTTGTCTTTATATTTGCCTTTTAATCTTTACATGCCTTTTCACACTCTGTCCTCTGGGATCAGAACTTCTTTCCTAGGGGAGCTGGCAATGTCTTTTCTCAGATCTATAGAATTCTACCCTTCTATGAATTGCTCAGATACAAGACTGGTGTTTTTTTCAGTTCGAGTATTCACAGACAGAGCCTTTCTTTATGTCTCAAGTGAAGTCTTGTCGTCACAACAGAATTACTGACATTGTTTACAAAAGTCCAGATTGTACATTAACATGAATTCTCCACTTGTGCCAGATTCTGTAAGAAGCAGCTCATAAGACAGTTCATTTAAAAAAAAAAAATTAAAATATACCCATTTCAGAAACAATAGCATTTACTGTCTGGAGATCTGGATCTTCCTACTTAAATCAGTTGCTTATTTTTTAAGCATTGTGGATGCCTGAAGGCACTGTATGAACATCATCCATTTGCCCATATTTTTCTGAGCAAAGGTGAATCTCACTTTTGCTTCAAAGAGGTATTTGGCAAATACTGAAGAAGTGTCTTGGTGTAAAAGATTGGTATACTGGGTTTAAATCTTAAGGTTCATAGGCAACATTCAGCCCACCTGTTACACTATGAGTGTTCAGATATTCTTTAATTTACTGTAAACAAATGGGTTCCAGCCTAATGTGTTGTCTGATCTGTGACCCCAAGACAAATTCAAGGTCATGACTGCCCTTCAAGCCTGGAATTCATGTGTGATGGGAGCTGGAAGAGTTGCTTGATTAGGATTTTACTTCAGATTAGGGTAGGTTGTTACTGAAGGAAAAAACCCTTAGTTATAATACTTAACTGTGCTAGTCAAAGCCTGTCAAAGCCTTCAGATAATGCAATGAATCTTGTAAATGGAGTAACTGACACGCCTCTCCGAGCGCCACACTCCAGTTAGTCTTTAAAAGATGAGAATGACACCAATGCTATTAGTTACTGGGGACTACAGGATTACAGAATCACAAGTGGTGTTCCCCAGGGCTCAGCACTGGGGCCAGTTCTGTTTAGTATCACAGAAACACAGACTCATAGAATCAGCTGAGTTGGAAGGGACCCACAAGGGTCATCAAGTCCATCTCCTGGCTCTGCACTCCTTCCCCAGTATGTTCATCCATCCAGGGTTGCCCCATACCAGGTGCAGCATCCAGCACTTCCACTTGTTGAACTTCATATGGTTGGGGATTGCCCAGCCCTCTACTTTGTCAGGGTCTCTCTGCAGGTCCTCCTAGCCTTTGAAGCAGTCAACACTCGCAGTTTTACATCATCTGTGAACTTGCTCAGTATCCCTTCCAGTCCTGCATCCAAGTCATTAATAAAGATGTTGAAAAGCACAGGGCCAAGGATGAAGCCCTGCAGAACCCCACTAATGACAGGTCACCAGTCTGATGTCACCCCCAGTACTCAGCACTGGCAAGGCCACACCTCAAATCCTGTGCCCAGTTATGGGCCCCTCACTACAAGAAGAATATTGAGATGCTGGAGTATGTCCAGGGGAAGAAATGGCTTCAAATTGCACCAGGGGAAGTTTAGATTGAATATTTGGAAAAATTTCTTCACAGAGAGGCTTGTCAGACATTGGAACAGGTTATTCAGTTAAGCAGTGAAACCACAGTCCATGAAAGTGTTAAAGGAACTTGTAGATGTGGCACTTGAGCATATGGTTTAGTAGTGAACACAGTGGTGCTGGATTAACAGATGGACTGGATGATCCTGCAATTCTTTTCCAACCTAACTACTTCTATGAATTTAAGTGTAGCATTAGAAAGGTCATAAATAGCTATAAGGAGCCTTTATATCCATATCTGAGAAGACCTAAATACATTAAAGTGAGCAGTGAAACAAAATTTGTGCCACCTTCTACTAGCAATCCTTTGAAGAAGCCCTTGGTGTTAAAGGTGCAAGTTTTGCTGAACTATCATCCCCATCAAAATAATTTACTTCTAGCTGGCACTGATTTTCAGATCTGCTGTTTGTGGGGGTTTAGAGAGATCACATATTGTCTGGAGAAGGGAAGCCCTCCATTTACTACTTGCCTGCCAACAAATCAACCAAGAGGGTATAGCCTGCGAGCATGCCTTGGGTATTCTGCAGTGTTTAAAGCCCACTGTCACTTATCAAGGGCAAATTGAATTAGTCTGTCATTTGAAGAAGCAGCTTGTCTCCTGAAGGGATGAGTGGACACTGACCCATGATATTGATCCATGGTTCCATTTATTCAGTTATGCATTTGATAGAATTGCCATGATAATTTGTACATTTCAGCGTCCTCATGATAAATACTTCTTTTCTCAGAGTTTTAAACTGCTTTCTATTTCTCCAGCTTATTAGCAGCTCAGATGAAGCATAGGTTGGTTATAAGGCCTCAGTTGAATTGCTAAGGTTGGATCTGGACAAACAGTGCAATACATTTTGCTGATGTTGATTTGGAAAGCTTAGGTGCACGATTTTGGTTTCTACTCCCTTGACACAAGGTTGCCAAAATTACTGAAGCTCTACCAACGTAAGACAGAAGCACAATTTTCTCCTGCTGTTTTTATTTGGTAGACATACGCACTAGCAGGAACTCAAAGTCCCTTTTCTTGTAAAGACGTCATGGGCAAAATGTTAGGCTATAGTATTACCTGGTATTATAAAGCCCTCTGAAGCAGGCAGAGTCCAGTGAGTTCTCAGCAAGATGGGAACACTGGCTCATTCACGTCACAGCTATATGCTATTTTTGGCATGCAGTTGACTTTTCCTTATTAGAAAAATAAAAACTATTCAAATAGAAAGTTCTTCCAGCTTGGTATATATACCAATTTGGCTGCTTTCAGCTGTATTGATTTCCTTTCACCTGCAAAAACTTACTTTTTTTAAAGTCTGCAGAATTTTGTTTGAGGCTGGTTCTTTTCAAGCTCCCTTTGTCTCTATGCTTCCTCTCTGACTGTAGAAAAGAGTTATCCCTTGGGAATGATGATGGATCTGGTTATGTGCCCAGAGGAGAAGGAGTTAAGGTAGACAAATGAATGCCCAGACTAAATTTTGGCTTTCTGTGAGCAAAGCACATACTCATGTACAGAGGAGGCCCCTCATACAGAGACTGTGGGGATGCCACATCTGGGCAGTGTGTCCATACCACTCTCAGTTTCCCTTCTAGATGACTTGTGCTCAACTCAAACTTCTAAAAACAAGCTCTGGGGCTGGCTGGGCCAAGGTTTTTCAAAGAACTAAGACAATGTTGATTTTGGGCCTTCCACAGAGATTTAGCAGAAAATTTTAAATAATAATGTCTGGAAATCTTGTTCCTTTATTGTTTTAATTGAAATGCTACATCTGAGCACTACAACAAGACCTGATTCAGGGCAAGTCAGTTCTAATGGCATCACTCCAAAATGGTCTTTCCATTATCCTTACCAATCCATTTTTGCACAAAGGTGGCAACTTAATAAATTAATACATGCTGACATACATCAACATAGTATATAAGGTGTAAGAAAAGATGCATTGGTCTATTTTTTATAGACTTTACTGAGGGGATGAGATTATACATTTGTACAATATGACTTTTCCTTATTAGGAGAATAAAATCTCTAACCTTGGAAAGCATGTCTTGATCATCTCCTGAAATATTTCAGATTTTCTCCAATGTCTTCTTGTTATTTAAAAGGAATGTAATTCACATCCATAATGGTCATGGGTTATTTTCTGGACTAGATCTCTGTCATGATGGCAGGCATATATTATACAGTAAATCATGCAGGGCCAAGGGTAGTTTCCATTTTATTCTGAATGAATGGAAGGATAAATGAAAGATGTAAAGGTCTTTATTTCAGCATGTGTTTATGGATCCAGCTAGAGATCAGCTCCCTTCCAGACTAACACAGAAAAAGGAATTGAATTTTGTCTAAATTATCCAGCTTCTTTTTATATATATATATATTGAACTTAAACTGCTTTCTGAAAGTTTTGTTGGGTTTCACTGGAACTAAACAGGAGCAAGTCACCTGCAGCTGAGCCTGAACTGGAACTCACCCAAAATAGGTACTGCTTCGACTTGCCAGCTTCTAGAGGAGGTTAGCATGTCCTGACACCACTTGAGCACTGCAGGAACCCCATCTCTTGTAAGATTGGCTTGAACCAGGTCTTCATTGTGGTTGTTTCAGAGTATGAGTACAGCTTTACTGACATGCTCTGCCCGCCTAAAGATGATGACTTCATGAAAAGAGGGATCCATCTCAGCTCAGAACTGGACATTTGCTTCAAGCTAGTTGTCTTCTCCATTTACAGTGATAGACATATGGATGCCCAGAGGAAGAATCAGAGCTTGAATCAGTCCCAGGTGACTACTTTAGACTAATTCCATGATTATCAGGAGACCACTGGACAAAAATTTCACATGAAATGTCTGCTCGTGTACAGACACTTCTTGATATTACAATCAACTGCTTCTTTGTTCCACAGCTGTCCAGCTGACATCTTCCCTCTTCCTGAGGCACCTCAAAGCAAGAGCTTTGTGAAGGGACTGGCTTCCATGTCATGTGGAAAGTTCACATTTTTCAAAAGATGGCTTTCTTGGCTTTTTTTCCACTGTTTTATCGCAAACTGGCAACACCAGTCCAAACAAAACCAACTCGAAAATATGCACTGGAAAGTCATCATGAGCTAGGAGAAGAAGTGACAGAAGGAAATTTTTTAATTTTTATTTTAATTTAAGTTTCCACAATTGTATAGAAACAGGATGGTGAGAATCTCTCTTGACTCTTTCCTTAGTTCTTGTTTCATCTGTAACTAGTCAGGAAGAGATTACAAAGAATGAATGGGTTGTTCAAACTTGTTTGTCCATGAAAGTATCTGTTGTAAGAATTATTTTTTCTCTCAAAGATCTAAAATCTTTCATTTTACCAGCCAGACTAGATAAATGCTGTGAAGTAGTTATACAAAAGCAGTTGAAATTTTTTAAATTAATATACTTTAGTTATCTTTGCATCTGGTGTGGTTTTGGTTTCCACAAATATTCATGCAAATAATTTTTTTGGAACAAAGTCTTTTTCAAAGTAAATATTAAGGATGAGCAGTCAAATGTATATGCAAAGGAATATTTACAGTGCCTTTCTGCAAGACTTCAGAAGCAAAAAACTCAGGGTATTAGGTTTATTCCTGGTGTCAAGAAGCAGCAAGAATACAGAGTAGTTGAAGTGACATGTCCAAACCAAGGAATCTAGGTCTTATTTCAAGGGTGAAATCCCACTTCTCCTGAATTCATTAGTGGAATGCCCATACATTTCACAATGACAAGATTTGATCATACTTCTAAGGTACCGAGTCCACTTTTTTTAGCCTGAGGGTTAGACAATGCTGACTTACTAAATTTTTTTAAATCCCTTTATGTTTTGAGACCTTTAAATAGCAGAGAGCAGGCAAATAATCTCTTTCCATTACTGCTCCAGGTTAATCTTAGACAATTTTTGGGCTGTGTCACTGCCAGAAAAGGTATTTTGCCAGCCCTGGCTATGCTCTCCTTTCCTTAGACCTGGCACTCTGGTTGATTTGTTTAGCTTGACTGATCAGCTGAGTCAGCAGAAATAAAAGGTTGTGAGCTGGCTTAGAGACAGATTGGCTTCGTTGTGATAAGCCCCCCTGATGTGGCTGGAAGTTGGCTGTACAAAAAGAGGAGTCTGTGGAGCACTGGCTCTGGGGGGGGCAGCATGACACGGGACTGCCTCTATGTTGCTTTCAAGCCAGCTACATCCTTCCCCCTCATAATAAGCAAGAAGTGGTGAAAGAGACACCTTTAGCTGCTCCTCTGACTCTTCTGGACATTTTGCCTCAAAAAGGTGGGAAAGTAGAGATGCCATTTCAGTTTTCAGTAGTAGACAAGGGTTATTCAGGAAGCAGGCAGCGGAGCAGCCCACAGAAACATGCCAATTTTGACAATTAGGGTTTTCAGCCCTGTATCAAAGACAGGGAGGCACATTCTCCTCCTTCCTGGTATTGGCAACATTTGTTAAAACAAATGCCCCCCCTCCACACCATGTGCTTTCCCCTTGGGCTGGGCCTGTGTCCCGAAGGGCCCACAAGGTCTAAACCGGGCTGGTGCTCTGGAGGCTCCAGGGTGATGCATCTGAGGTGCTGTGTGGCTCTGTTCTCCTTTTCCCACTCCCACAGCACAACCTACCAGGCTGCTCCTGCTCCCTGCTTTCAAGGATACACTGCCCTAAATTCACGTGGATGTTATTGGATTCACAGCTCTGTTACCCACCTCGGCATTAGGAAACAGCCCTGAACTGCCTCTCCCAAATGTCAGTTTGGAAGTCATTGCCTCCACAGAAGCAGGGCAACTGCCTCTTTCCACTACCAGTGGAAATCCCTCCAGCATCAGGATGTTAAACCTTCTGCCTTTATCTAATCTTGTCCATCCACCCCTTCCCACCACTCATTATCCATGTCTCCACAGCTGTAGCTGTATTTTGCTGTAGCCAAATTCAGTCATTTCAGGTTCCCACAGGAGTACTGTTTCTAAACCCTTATAATTTTCCACTGTGCCTCTGTTGAAATAGAGAACACTGAAAGTCTTTTATAGAGGAGGCTTATAAAATATGAACATCTGTTTGTTATGAAACTTAATGCTGTCTGCTTGTAAGAGCCATCTAGAAAAGTATTTAACTCAAAGTGCTCTTTGTGTGTATTGGAACAAAAGGCTTATATAGGTATATTGGAGGAGACACCTGCCTCAGGTAAGATTTATTTCAAGATAGTGTCACTGGGGACTTAGGAAGGATTCTAAACAGAGAATGTGAATTCTCTTGAGACTCCTCTCCAAGATGCATTTAAAATGCCAAATTTTCTTGGCTCAAGACCACTATCAGACATGTTTTGTTACCTTGAAGTACCTGCATTTCTTCAGTTTTGCCTTTCCAAGATGGTTGCACTGTGAAGTGAAAACCACTGGCATTCACCAGCTACAGGTGATGGTTGACAAAGTTATATGTTAATATTCTGTGACTACAAAATGCTGCCTCAGATGAGTTGATTCCAATGGAAAGTTAACAGTGTGCTTATCTTTGAAATGATAGTATTGACTTATATTTGGTGCAGCAGGTGGTTTTATACCTTGCTTTTATATCAAACCAGTTTAATAAGCAGCATGAGAACAGGAAAAGAGTAAACAGTGAGCTTTGTTCAAAGCATTCATCAGCTCATCTATGTATCCAAGAGGAATGAGAAAGTTACTCTTTTATAAAAATTACATCTGTCATGTGAATAGACCATTTGATACATTGCCACATGTGTCTGTCAGATATTGCCAATACTGGTGACAGTGGGATCTTAGAAATTAGAAATGGAAGAAGGTCGTTAGATTTACAGTCTGCCCTTCTTGTTGATACACTGCTAAATGACTTTCTCTGGTGTGTTTTGCAATTGCATTTTAAATGAGTCCAAAGTTACACTCTGTTAGTCAGTAATCAGGGCTGAGGAACTTGGAGCCAGAGGAAGTGCACAGGTTAAGTGTCAAGTCAAAAAAATTCCTAGTGGAATTTTTTTTCCAAAGACTATTTACTGTTTTGCATTAATTCAAATGGAGCCAAGAAGACTCAAATTGACAAAGCTGTGCCTCAAAAATAAAGTGCAAAACAAAACCTGCTGGTGATGTTTTAAAGAAACACTGAAATATAGTTGGAGCATATTGCGTCTCTATGTTCTCCAAGGATTCTAATTTTTTTTACCATGATTTGTGTACTTTTCCCCTTTTTACTTTATAAGCAACAAGCAAAAAGAGGGGAGAGTACAGAAGACACAAAATAACTGTATCACATACACAGAGTTAAAAAGGGAAGGTTTCTTCTACTCCATTCAGTCAGATTATCTCAAGTGTACCTTGAAACACTAGGAGATCCAAAAGGAAACTGAACAGAGTGTAAATTTAAAAGTTTCGAAGAGATGGTGCAAAATATTTCAGCTTAAACTTTGACAACCTTTACTTGTGTGCACACTGCAGTTTAAACATCGATGTATATCGAAGTCATTCAAAGTGTAACACAGCCCATAACACGCTGTCTTTCATACCATCCTAGGAAATGTCAGCTCAGCAAATACTGTGCTTTTGTAAAATCTACCATTTGTCTTACAAACCAAGACAAACCTCTGGTGCCATGGCCAAGCTCACTTCACAGCTGCTGGACCACACATGGCAGGCTCATTGGTGGGATATGGGTGCACATGTATGCAGGACATGCAGCACCTCCTCTTGCTGTAATAATGCACTGATACGATTACCTCTGGGTCTCTTTGGGCTGGCTGGTATTAATTTTCCAACATGTTATCTTTTATCTATAATTTGTAGCTTTGATAACCTTAAATCCCTGAATGCACTGAAGAAATTACTAGGGATAGGTTCATCCTGGAGGGTTACACAGCTAGGAGACTTCTGGAAATGCGTGGTAGCCTCCCTCCCCTCCCAAGCCCAAAGAGGCCAGGATGTGAGGATGTAGGCTGAGGTCTCAACCTCACAGGCAGCAGAGCTGATTCCAGCTGTGCTCTGCAGACCAGGGCCTCAGGGCATGCAGGCATTCATCTGCCTCATGAATTGTCCAGAAAGGCACAAAGAAAACAAAAGGGCTGCTGCCTTAGTTTTGCAGTAGGCAGAGCTCTTTATTAGCCCCCAAAGCCTCTCAGAAATGCACCCTCAGTTAGCAGCCCTGTGCTATGAGCTCCATAGTTTGGCACAAAGTCAACTGCACTCCAGCATGTAACCACATTAAATGTGATTACTTTGCTCATACTAACTCTCCTTCTAAACAAGCCAGGCTTCACAAAATGAGAAACCACAAAAATACCTGAAGCAATTAATTTTTTATTGACATGATGCTACCAACTGCAAGTGCCAGATTAAATTAAAACTCACTCCCAGTGATCAAAAGATGCACAGCCAGCCTACTGTTTGCAAAGCTCCACTCATGATGTTTTGAAAACAGAAGTAGACAAAATCCAAGAGATTTCTTACAGCCTTCTGGCTGTATTTAAGGCTAAGGGGAATGGGCCTTCATCACGGTTTAAGCATAAAGAAGAGTTCTTGTTACCAAGAAAAATTACAGAGACTTTTAGAAGATCAGGTGAAGGGATTAAATATAGAACAAACCACCTTCCTGCAATTATTCACTATATTATAGCCTATATTTAGTCACAAAAGACTTCATGATGAACATATAGGAAAGACAATTTCTGAACAGAAGAGGCAACAAAATGAGTTACTGAGTTCTTTGCTTTTTGAATAATCAGTCTTGGTCATTTACAAAACATTTCCCATGGACATCACTTAGAATACTCCTGGAATTCCATTCTCTAATAGTGCAAGTGACTATATTTTTTAACTGTTGACAAAATTGCCTTAGAGTGGCTAATTCTGTACAACTTAGAAGGAAATTAAGCTGTAGTCACTAGCACTCTGCTTTGATTATGTTTTTTTTCAATTTCTACTGGCAGTACTCAGGGAATGAAGGTTGGCTTCCACTCCTGGACTGATAAACTCATTTTGGAGAAGCAGGATGTCTGTGCAACTCAGACCAACACCAGAGACAAGCAGGGCCAGTTGGGTTCAGAGGCTGCAGGACTATTTGCAACATACTCTCTTTTGCTGCAGCTGTGTTCTCACACATCCTAAGGCAGAGCTTGGGCACAGCTCTAAAAGGGTTTCTATTCAGTGGAGACCCTGTCTCCTTTTCCAACTTCACAAGGCTCAGCAGCACTCTGCAGGGTGGCTCAGAGGACACCTGGCCATACCAAGAAACCTACTTGGAAGTTACCTATGGCAAGTCAGTCTTGCTTCTAATTTCAGGGTGTAAACTGGGAGTAATCCTAACAAAGTGAACCCTAGACATACCTACAGTGATAAATGCATCATTTTCAGAGGGTGATCCCTGCAGGCTCCATAGTGGTCCGTTACCAGTAGCTGTCTTGGCAGAATCCATAGAAACAGTTAAAATTCTGCTTGTTGAAATGCTGTCTGGGCAAGGCTCTCCTCCAAGATCAGTGTATGTCACACACTCAGCACTGATATTTTGTCTTTCCTACATGTGAAGAGCTCTCACAATTGACAGTATCAAAGAGAAGATATCAAAGCTCAGGGGTGCCCTGCAGATCCAAGAATAGTACTTTGCCTCCCTACAGCAACTTACACAAGGTGCAATGTGTACTACACATGGCATGGAAATAAACTTGTCATTTTCATAAGATTCCTTGTGATTTTTCCAACCTCAAGAATGAACACCAAGAAATATGTTTGTGTGACTGGAACACCCTTGTGCATGCAGTCTCCTGCTTTCACACATTTTTGGGCTCGTCTGGTATACCTCTTTCCAGTGAATCAGGTATTTGAATATTAAGCATTACACAAGTGGAGGGGTATAGAAATTTTTTATCTTTTCAGGTCTAAGTGTGCTTTCATTTCCTGATTTTTAATTTTTTTTCCCCCAGGCCCTCTTGTTCCTCAGTGTTTTGCACACTGCTGTTCTGAAAACAAACACAAACTAGATAAGAGTCTCTCTGTCTATCAAAAATTAAGTCTAATCTAACTGGAAGGAAGAAGAAGGGGGGAAAAAAGTAGCATAAATATGCTTGCAGCCATACTTCAGGGCACACTTCAAAGTAACTCCACGTGGGGCTCCAGGAGGTACTTTGCTACATACATAGAGGCAGCAGCTCTGTGCAGAGCTGCATACATGAACATTTTAGGCTACTTCAGTAATTTGTCTATAACTTTGATGTAGATCTCATATTGCTAGCGATATGTGTGCCATGCCTTTTGGGAACTGTGTTTTACACTACTAGGCCAATATTCATTGGTATGTCTTCTGGCACCCTTGGAAGAGCCACTTCTACGAGAGGCAAGAAAAGCAGAAAAGGAAATACTATGTATTTTTTCATTTGAGGTCTTAGACACTCTAATATCTCCAAATACATCTTCTGAACACCTGTACTCACCTGAGAACCTGCTTCATAAATGAGGCCTCTCACTCTGCAAAAATTCCTTCATAATCAAATTTGAGGGAGAAATGGTGATCATTTCTCACCCAAATTTGTCCATAATAAGCCTCAGGAGGAGAGAAAAAAAAAAAAAAA